>JAHLJT010000631.1:236318040-236553040 GCA_031308135.1 Acheta domesticus
TGTGGTTTCTCCGATCAACACCAGGAGAACGCCGGAGCAATACTCTAACAAACGGATAGCGTGGGATCTTTCCTTTCTCTTCCTCGTCCTATCTTCTCCCCTTGCTTACACTGACATGCCACACATGTCGGGAGCTTAGAGGTTGCCACGGGTGAAGTGGCGCCCAGATACCTGGTTCGGGGAAAACCTCGCAAGCAAACGGATCTCTCCATCCAGCGAAGGAAGATCACCGCCGCATCCCGCGATAAAAAACAACAACAACAACACTGTTACAGGAGCTTAGAGGTCAACCTTAGCAGTTGACGCGCCCGAAATCACCATTCTTTCGAATGTTCAAAGTAACATTCTCATTTATTTAAGTTATTTTCCAAATTTAATAAAAATATTTGATAAATAAGCGCCATAACGAAGGCGGCTGCGGCGAGCGCGCGCGCGCACGCGATCAAAGGGCATTGTCATCCGGCGGCGCGGCGTTATCATCGGGCGCTGCGATGGCGATCGGAACGTCCTTGCGCCACACAAAGGCCGCGCGATTGCCATCTGCGCCGCCTGCAACTGGCCGCGCGCGCGCGCGCGCGCAGTCGCACAAGCCGCGCCATGGGAGCTGCGCCGCCGCCGCCGCCTGCGCCGCTGGCCCCCGGCGCCAACGCCGCCCCGCACCAGCGCCAGCGCGCCCGCGGACGACAGTGGGCGGCCGCGCTCATCGGTGAGTCCCCGCCGCCGCCGCCACTGGTGCGCAGTGGCGTATCTGCGGTATGGCAGGCATGGCACGTGCCATAGGCGCCACTCACAAGGGCCGCTATTTACAATATACCCGTCGAAACGATAACAACCACTCTCATTTGAACTATCCTGGCAGGGGCGCAAATTCTATGCTTGCCATAGGCGCCTGAATACCTTGATATGCCTCTGCTGGAGTGTGTTTGGTCCCGGGATGTATATAGCGGTGTCGCCTCCTCCCCGCAGGACGAAGTGATCAGCCGATCTTATCGGCTTGCCTTCGACAGGTATCTCCTCGCAGCCACAGTTGGCAGAACTTCTAAGCTTCCAATTGACTGGTGTTGCCGGGAGCGTCAACGGTTAAGATCGTTAGTCTTAAGTATAGTGCATGCTTTAATCGCCGGAGGTGGCGGAGATCTTCCTCCAATAAATTGCGAGATCCGGCGCTGACCTACACGCCGGACAGCGGGCTTTTCCCCAACCAGGTATCTCTCACCAGCGCGACACCACCCCAGCCAGGGCAAGCTCTAAGTTCCCGACTGGTCTCCCTACATGTGAGATAGTGAAAAGTGCGTGTAGGTGAATGTGTAAGTAAAGGGTGAGGATATGACAAGGGAGATGAAGGAAAGATCGCGCGCGGTCCGTGGCCCGTTGTTAGGGTACTACTCCGGCATTCGCCTCGTGTTGATCGGAGAAACCACGGAAAACTACCGATCAGGGCAGCCGGCCACTAGAATTCTTCTCCAGAACGCGACCTTCCTATGAAGCTAGTGTTGATAGTCCTTCCACGGACGGAATTGGAACCCTAGGACACCCCGGTCAGAGGCACCGCAGTGACATCAATTGACGCCCTGAGCCACGTAATCCAGTCTACGCTTCCTTCTGGTCCCCCGACATGTCTGATAGTGTAGTTCGTGTGAATACGAGAGTGGGGAGAAGATGGACGAAAGTAAGATCTTACGTGGTCTACGTGTCCCATTTGTTAGAGTACTGCTCCGGCATTCGCTGGCAACCATTATTGCCGTGTGTTATCTGAATCGGCCTCACCTCATCGAAATTATTTTGCACGGGACAATATTATGCCTCGTCAAACAAATTGGAGATGCATTAAAATGTCTCAGAAATCGAATTCTTGCGCTTTCAATCCGCAGTGATTATTTTATATTGCACTTTCGAGTAAAATATATTTTGAATGTAATTTTTTCGTGCTTGTAGTATAGAATCATCTGAGTGAAAAAATCGATGTATATTTTTTTAAGGAAATGTTGACAGTCTCTCACTAAAACCACATTATTTAGGTTCCACATCCTACATTGGTTGGTTTTTAGTGATTCCGGGCGCATAAACGGCTAAGGTTATAGTCCCGTAAGCATAGTTCATGTTTTTTTCTCGGGAGATGGCGGTGATCTTCGCCCTCTGGATGGCGAGTTCCGGTCCCGTCGGCTAGCGGGGTTTTCTCCAACCAGATATCTCTCACCAGCGGGAAACCGCCTCTGCCAGGACAAGCTCTAAAGTTCCGACCGGCCTGCCGGCATGTGTGGTAGTGTATTGCATGGCAGTGTAAGTGTGTGTGTGTGTAAGGGGTGAGGATAGGACAAGGAACGGTGCGCACGCGGTCCGTGGCCCGTTTGTTAGAGTACTGCTCCGGCATTCGCTGGCAACCATTATTGCCGTGTGCTATCTGAATCGGTCTTACCTCATCGAAATTTCTTTCCATGGGACAATATTATGCCTCGTCCAAAACATTTGAGATGCATTAAAATGCCGTTTCAGCATTCGAATTCTTGTACATCCAAACTGCGGTGATTATTTTATCTTGCACTTTCGTGCAAAATATAATGTTGATTCAACTTTTTCGTACACATAGTACAGAAATATTTTTGTGAAAAAAATAGATGCCTAGTTTTTGAAGGTTGACGATCCCTCGCCGAAACACATTGTTTATGTTTCACATCCTGTTTTCATAATGCTAATTGTGTTGAGACAATGCCCTACATTAATCTCTAAAAGTATTTCAAATTTGTTGTGTCCCGGGAAAAAAGTGTCCCTCGCGCTTCCCGACCCAGCCAAGGCCTCGATCTCGTGCAATTGCAAAGCCAGTGGCTGTCCTACGTTCAAGCTCCTTGCTTCACCATTGTTCTGGGTGTAAGGAACCAGTCCCTCTGATTCGCACACAAATTGTAAACTGATCTTACACTGTTATCGCTTAGGGAAAGGGATTATGGAAGGATTATGGTATTGATGTGATAAACGGCGGACAAAGAATGCCTTCCACGCCACAAACACTCGAAAGCCTATATGTCTTAACCCGTGTTTCGAATCACCAGTCTCGGTGCCCTCGCATTTGGGTGCACCCGTACAAAGCCCCTTACCTCACGAGAGGATACATTCGATCTTCTTCTTGATTTGATATTCGTAATGGTGTTACAGTAATGTAAATATTAATAATAACAATAATAATATGTCATTAGAGTAAAAAAGAAAGCCATGTTTTGATGCTTACGAGACCTTAATGTGCTTAACTGCATTAAATATCTTTATCTCACAATGACGTTCAACACAACTGGTTGTCATACCTATTTTTTAGTTAATTATTTTAAAGGCATACTCATTAATACACGATTTCCGAAAAATTAAATAACTATACAGAACGTGTAAAATGTAATGTTTACAGATCGATACAATATTGTAATATCTTAGTTCTCTTGCTATATTTACATTGGCCCAATTGTGTTTTTTTAATCGTACATTTTCACTTTTTCTCAAACTTTAGGTCCCTTAATACTTTAATTGAAACAAGACTTTGAGAATGTTATAGAAGAGCTAATCTCTTTTCATACACAGTGGATGACATTAATTGTAATCACGGTTAATGTTATCACTATGCACAGACGTATCTACGGTATGGCAGGCATGGCACGTGCCATGGGCGCCACTCACAAGGGGCCCTGTTTAGAATATACCCGCTAAAACAAATAGCTACAATCTTAATTTGAAGTATCCTGATAGGGGCGCAAATTCTATGCTTGCCGTGAGCGCTTGAATGCCCAGATACGCCTCTGTCACTATGCCAATGTTATCATTCTGATGATATCACACACGGAATGATATTAAACATTAAGTAAATGTTTGTATTTCTAGTTTCGATATCAATAACTAAATCATATGAAACAAATGTTTATTACAATGTATTCCAACACGATATGTCGTGTACAACAAAATCAAACATAGAAATGATTCTAACAAAGAATTGCTAATATTTTGGAGAGGTTAATCTCGTGACTGTGGCGCGCTGTGTTTTAAAAAATTCAAACGCTAACTTGTGGATTTTTAAACATGTTGTAATTCTTAACATTAACTATAATTCTTCCCTCATTAATTAAAAAGTAGGAACTGAAATGCAATTGGTGGAAACCGATTTGGCGGACGCCGATGTTGTGTAGATCGACGAGAGGTTTCTGGAAGCTCCGGACCCTGAAACTCTTGAGATTGAGATACACAGTTGGTAACAGTCTTGTTTGTACAATCCATAATTTGCTCGAAAAACATTAATTTTAAGTGGAAAATTAATACTAATGAAAAATATATTACAAGATAATTGAATAAATCCAATTAAATAAAATGTAACGTTGTATACCTAGACGAAATAGTCTTGAATTTGAAATTCATCAGCACATTTAGTCGCTCGGGAACTAGCCGCTAGGAAAGTTTCCAAGCAACAAAATGTGCTGGTGAACTTCAAATTCAAGGCTGTTTCGTCAAGATATACAAAAAGTTACATTTTATTTAATTGGAACTATTCAATTATCTTGTAATATATCTTCCATTGGTATTAATTTTCCACTTAAAATTACCGATTTTCGAGCAAATTATGGACTGTACAAACAAGACTGTTACTAACTGAAGCTGGTCCTTCCTTACATGATTCGGGTTTGAATATGGCTGCGTTTCGGATGATTCTGAGAGGCGCCCGTCTACAGTCAGTTTCTGGCTGTTACGGAAATGAACTCTTCGTGATCTCGATTGGATATCATTTTCTGGCAACACCAGTGAATCGGGATCATCAGCTGTAGCATGATGAAATGACATGGGCGAGCTGGTTCGGCACGCGGATTTTCGCTCGTTCTGCACCAGATACGTCACGAACCACGTGACCACAACACGGGTGTTTGAAAAGTCAGCCAGACGATGGCCACTATATTGCGTGGCAAGCGAGAAACACTTTGAATGTGGCATAAAATGACGATTTTAAACGATGACCAACCGAAAATAACTCGTGAAAAAAAGATGACATATTTTTTAAAAAATGCTTCGCGTATCTGTTTCAATGACTTGTAACAAGATAATAATTTTGGTATCTAGCTGAATTAAAAATTTCCCTCTAGAATTGTGTTGCAAACGTGTGCATAAAGCTCATTGGGCCGGCCTGGATAGCCGAGGTCATTAAGGCTGAAGGGCCGTAGCTGCCTCAGCTAGAAGGGTCGCGGGTTCGAATCCCGCCTCGGGCATGGATGTTCGTGTTGTCTTTACGTGTTCTTCCTACAGTTCCTCCTACAGTTAAAACAAGCACAGTGGTCGCTAAATGATCAAGTTTTTAAAAAGCGACCTTAAAAAATTACATTTGCCGGCCTGGATAGGCGAGGTCGTTGAGGCTGACGAGTCGTAGCTGCCTCGGCTCGAAGAGTCCCGGGTTCGAATCCCGCCTTGGCATGGATGTTTAACCTTACATGTTCTCCATACAGTTCCACCTACAGTTTAAAAACCACAGTGAACGGTATATGACCAAGATGTTGGAAAGCGATCTTTAAAAAAAAAGCTAATTGTCTGAAGTCGGATAGGCTGCGAGTTCAACCAGGTCTTTTCATCATGCGTGAGTCGTAACACGTTAGCCCGATCGGATTTGGTCGATGTGTTGTCCTTGAAAGTCATTCTCGTAAATTAGATCGCAAAGACATGTCACTACGTGACCGAGTATCCATTTACACATGCGCGAGTTTTCGGACAAAAAATAGACCAATTGTTTTCGGATGAAACTCGCGGAATGATGAATGCTGTTTTTCTGTCGTATGGTGAGTCTTTCAGAAATTGCAAAAAGTTATTACAAAGTACAATATAGAGATTATTCTCATAAATAAAATCTGTTCTAAAAAATTAGATCTTTAAAATATATTATGAATTTTTTTAAAAAGAGGAGTAATTTTCATGTAATTTCTGATTGAAGTTAATGCAAATTATAAAAAAAACATTTTCTCAGAAATCACTCCACATTTTTTCTTTTTTTCCACGGACAGAACAAGGGATGCTTAAAAGAATGTAACATCGCTAGTTTAACTGCCGGGAATGTTGCTTTGCTGTGAGGCTGGTTGTGTACGGGGTAATGTGACTGGGCATCCCAAATCTATGGACCTGAATTGGAACCTGAGAGCGGGGAAAATATTTTGGTTGTTTGGAAACTGTTTTGCAGTTTCAAGTAGTATTATAATATTGAGTAGTTGTTTCAAACAGTATGAGGAAGTACGTGATGTTGTAGCATCGCTAGTTCAGTAAATATTTCTTGATTTCTTTTTGCCTTCTATGTATGTTGCAGTTCTACCATTAACTGTGTTTCTAATTCATTCTAAATTTCCCACGGGAAACAACTTTACTATTTCAGTATATAGTATAAATACAATGAAATAGAAAACAAGTTAGTGGTACTTCAACCACATACTTCCTCGATTGATTGACTGATTGATTACTAGTGATTTCGGGCGCATCAACTGCTAAGGTCATTAGTCCCGTAAGGGGAGTTCATGTTTTTTGCTCGGGAGGTGGCGATATTCCATCGCTAAATGGCCGATCTACCATCGACTAGCGAGGTTTTCCCCAACCAGGCATCTACCAATAGCGGGGCACCGTCCCATCCTGGACAAGCTCTAAGCTCCCGATCGGTCTCCCGGCATGTGTTGAAGTGTTGTGCATGTAAGTGTGTATAAGGGGTAGGATTGGACAAAGAATGGGAAAGAAAGATCGCATGCGGTCTTAGGCCCGTTTGTTAGGGTACTGCTCCGCCATTCGCCTGGTACTGAACGGAGAAATCACGGGAAAGTACCGATCAGAGCAGCCGGCAGCTAGAATTCACCTGCAGACAGCAAGAGAACTCGACCCAGCTATCTTTCTGGATTTATTTGTAACGATTACGCCGTATTATAACACATGGTGGGTCACTGATGTTCCCCTAAAAAATCTCCTGAAGAGTGGCAGATATTAAGATTTGTTTTTCACGAAAATGATTGTGTTTGAGGGGCACATAAGGAGCTGTACAATATCATCTTTTACCATTTTATATAATAGAGATATTGACATAATTCAATTTTTTAAAAATGTAACTTTACAAATTTCTTTAGTCTTCGATAACGAGTGTGAAGAGACGATTTCGTAAATATGCGTATTTCCCTATGTTACTTAACAACGTATTTGAGAAATATAGAGGAATTTTGACGCCCTCCGACGTGATATTCCAACCCCACCATGAGGAAGCAGGCCACTCTCGCTGCGAGACAAAAGAGCGACGACACAACTATTTCGCTTTGGGAGTTTCATTTGTCTCTGCACATGTGTCTATTGTTTGGAAACGTATCCCGCTGTCCACCATTTCCCTCCATTAAGAGATAAGAACTAAAAGTTTTCTCAAATCTCGTAGAATGAAACCAGAGAAAATCAAAGTCCGTCGGTCAAAATTCTTTTCACAACAAGCAAAGTTGTTCTCAGTATCATCAGAATTATTATCTCGCGCTACCAAAGATATTCTCACACCGATGACAAAATTATTCTGTGGCTACCAAACATGTTCTGCCTCTCCTCGCTCTTCCCGCTTAACGTGAAGCGTCCTCTGCCTCTCCTGTACATCTCAAAGCAACATCACCCCTTACAATTTCTCCAATCATTTTCCCAGTTCTTTGCCTTAACTAAAACCTTTCGTATTATTGGCTATTGAAAATTAGGTCGCCATCCCTTCCAGCCCACGCTCCTCCCTTGTCGCGTGCCCAATTTGCCCTAGGGAGAATCCCAACTCTCTAGATGTCAAGTGGGCTCGGCTTGTTATATGATCATCAAGGGAACCCTTAGCTTCCCTGACGATGTGTCTATCCCCGCTTCACGCCAATTTCACGTCACATGTCCGTACACGTTTTCGTCCACAAAAGAATCGCAGCCCAGCTTGGTATCAGACAGCCCCAGGGTGGCAAAATTTCCTTTGAGCACGTTCTCAACTTTTGTCGCTCACTACGCAGTGATACATCGTCTGCTTCGACACACACTTTGTTTCAGGTTGATGTGTGTCTACAGAAATACGATCAACCAGGGATTACTCGTCTCCTTAGCTTGCCGTCTCTCCGCGCCTCGCATGTTCATTTATCACTACTATTTGATTCTAATCAAGACATATTGAAACGCATTTCTTAAATCTGAATAGTAGCGATGGAGACAACCGTCTTGCACTCCTGCCCCTCCCAAAGAAACTCTCGTTTTGCAGCCGCTTAAAACAATTCATTGACGTAACGAGATGTAACTCAGAAACGTTTTCTGTTACAGTACACATCATCATTCGTCTCTCCGCTAAAATGCTGAGCCCCTTGTTCTTTTTCCTGTTAGTTTTAATATAGTTTATTTCCTGTTCTAGTTAGTTTTATTTGTTAGGAAAATTTTTGGTCGATAGTGTACTCACAGGTCTAAATCTAATGGTGTTTATTCTCTTTCTCTCTCTTTTTCTCCCACTCTCTCTCTCTCTCTCTCTCTCTCTCTCTCTCACACACACACACACACACACACACACACACTCAGATTCATACATGCCAAGTAATCATGAATATGCATTTTTACCATGAATTCTCCTCTTCCGCCCTCGAGGGCTACGTGGTAACACTGAAGAGCAGAACATTCGGAATTGTTTCGATTCCCATTGTGCCGGGAATAGATGGTATCTCACACTTACATAACGTTTCCCTTGCTAATATGGATCCCCATTTCATTTCGCAATAGGAGGCTGTAGCGGCATTTTTAGAATTGTACGAAAGCTAGTTTTTACTTGATCGCGTTTACTTCCTTAGAAGAGAGAGAGCTGTAATCGTGAACCGGAAAACTGCGAATTTTCATCAGAAAATCTCTGATATTGCCGGGCCCTGATATTGAAAAAATGGATAAGGTTTGTCCGTGTATATAGTAAATTAACACATTGTGATGCCAGAAGCCATATTTTGTGGATCCTTGATACCGAAAAATCGATTTAGGGCAAAACATCTCTGTCCGTCCGTCTGTGGTTAACGCTCGTGCCAAAACCATTGAGATGGTTTTCTCCAAAATTGATATTCCCCAATCCTTTAAAGGAACTTGAGGCCATCTGAGTTTGAAACAGTTATTTTAATTTTCGGGGATACTTTACAGAAAGCCTCAACAACATTTACGTTTTCTAAAAAAATGTCTAATTTTTACTTTCCCTTAAACATACGTATATACGAAGTAATATAGGTAGTACAGGGAAAGTTACGTAATGCTACGGAAAATCGATTTCGAGATTTCAACGGATATACATGTTTTGGTCCTCTGATACCGCAAAAGTGTTTCTTTTCAAAACGTTCGTCTGTTTGTTTGTCCATCTGTGAACACCACTAGCGCCTAAATCATGCGTAGTGTTTTTTTTCCAAATTGAAGAACCCATTGTTCATCTGACTCGAATCAAAGCTTGGAGATTTTCAAAAAAAAAAAACGTTCTTCAAAATTTGAGGGTACTTTGTATCAAATCCGTGGGACATTTTCAAAATTTTCTCAAAAATGTCTCCCAATTGTTTCTTTAAATTTCTTGTGAGAAAAGAGTAAAATGCACTTATTGAGGTGGCATGGCTCCGAATTTCACCGTTAACTCTGAATTTTCAAAAATTGCAAAAGTTTGAATTTTTCGGCCAAAGTACTCCAATTTAAAGTTTTTGTTTGAAATCGCTGCAGTATTTCTAGGTTTGATTGAATTGAATCAAAAAGTTTAAGATTACTTGCCAATGCCCCGTGCCCCGTTTCAAATAAAACATTGCACAATGACTTACAAATACCCACAATAGATCAGGAAGTCCAATGAAGTTTCCAAAAATATTATAAACGCCTAGAAAATCACCCAAATTACCTAGCATTAAACTTACTCGACAATAGCCAAGACTTAAGAAGATTGGGCAGATTTCATCCTCTGGATCTCTTAAATAGGTTCGATTGTTAAACGCAAGATATATATTGTACTGCTATAGAAAATTATATTGTAATTAACTAAAACAAATTGAAATTATTAACTTTTGTTCAAACATAATTATGTCCATGATTGCCAAAAATGTAAGTGTATTTATATATTGTGTATTGTGTTTCTGTTATGATCATATTTATTGTGTTCATAGTGATCATATTTGTTTTATTATGTTATATTTGCACTTTATTATTATTATTATTATTATTATTATTATTTGTTCACAATATTTATTTTTTCACTACTAAAAATGAATCCATGAAGGACTGTAAATGCGCAGTTCCTTCACACGTCAGTGTAACTGAGTCAAATCATTTGCTTGTTGTTCGGATGTAACAGATTGCAAATAAAAATATATAAAATAAAAATAAAAAACTTCCTCCAACTACAAAATTGCAGATACAAGATTTTTCCTTCAAATAAAATTTGTTCTTCATAGTGAGTTCTTTCTAAAAGGCCATGTACATTTTTTCGAAAATTTTAGTCGTTTTCGCGCAGTGTTGCGTGCAATGTGCAATTTAAAAAAATACAAAAACAAGATTTTCTCAAAAATGGCTCCATTTTTTTTCTTTAAACTTTTGGTAGGATATTGCCTAACGTAGTCTGAAATGATGTTATCGCCATATTGCTTTATTCTTTTGTTTTCTCAAAAATTACAAAAATGGAATTTATTGTCTTGTCTCTCACGTCGCGGTCGTTAATGTTTACATTGGCGGCGATCTGCTCATATTATTATATTTAATATAAATATACTTCACATTTCATGTTTATTATATTTAATATAAATAAAATAAAAATTTTAAACGAAAATTTCAATATGGAACGAAGTTTTACTCTTCTATTATATTCTTAAAGTAATGTTTCATTTCTATCATTCGGAAAAATTGAAGAAATGAAAAAAATATTTAAAAAATGTAGTTTAGGTGGCAACAGATGGCATCTGGAAACAGGGTGGTGCAAAACTGAAAACATAATCTTGACCAAGGAAATTAGAGAACTAACTAGCACAAGAATGTCTGTGCCATTCCGTAGCACCACTAGATGCAGCATGTTCCTAGTTTCTGTAATAGGAAGTTCCTGACAGCATTACGACAGCATTTCTGTAGTTAGTGTTCATGAAAATGAAACGACTGTTAACAATGTATCCTTCGGTTCACACCAGCAGCCTTCGTTTTTAGTTCTCACAGACTCTTTAGTGGAATAAGAGGAAGAAGATTCCTGTTTCCTCCGAAGGTTACACGTCAAGTCATGTGCAAAACATTTCAGAAAATTTTTGTTGAGACCTCGTTGGACTCCAGAGCATATAAACTCCATTTGCCTTACCGTTCTCGCGTTGTCAATAATTGTAAACAAAATATTTGAATGAGAAAAACTCTCCTTCAGTCAAAATTCGGTTCCTTACGTAAGCGGACATCTCATTACATGAACTTTGTTGAGTTCCTGTCCCGAATTTCTTCAATTCGGTAATTATAAACAAAAAAAGGTTATCGCTTGAAGTGTACATCTTCAGCGGTACACGAGACTGTTAGTATTGAGAAAAAAATCGCTGCGTTTGGTCATTGTGAGAATTGGTATCTCCGGAGAGAGAGAGAGAGAGAGAGAGAGAGAGAGAGAGAGAGAGAGAGAAACGAATTGAAAACTGTCTTCGCTTCGGTTAGTCACAATGAATCCTAAAAAGCTCTCTGGTGTTAGCGGAACTACTGCCAGCTCAGCTCCCATGGCCAGTTTTGTCTGGCCCCAAAAGGTTATTTTTACCATTTTAAGTATGTATTACCTCTTCGTACCTTTTTCCATGTCCCTTTGAGGGTGCTTTTTTACATCATTTCAAAATTTAGGGACTACTTATGTACCAACGAATTGTCAGTTTCAACTGACATATCATGTAGCACTAGAGCTGCCACATTCTTGGATCCCGTGACCAGAAGATTTTCAATGGAGGGAGGGGGGAGGTCATAAAATGTAAGTCGTAATGAATGTTTTATGTTTAAATTATACTGGTAAGTATATTTTCTATGAAATAATACAGATTTTAATATTATTTGTTCATTATACTCGTATTAATTAATTATTGTCACTTAGCTACGATGCTTATCTTCTAGTATATCTTGACATAATAATCACAACGAACGAATTATAATTAGATCGAAAAAAGGTATGACTATTTTATTTTATTATCTTATTTTTTTAAATCTGTTTGGAAAAATCTACTTGTATATTGTTTTTGTCATAACTTTTTTAATTACCCGATTTGCGACTGCTGGCTAATAAATTTGAAAAATTCGCCAAGTTGTATTCAATTGATTAATTGCTCTGGGATTTTCCCTGTTAACCTTGAGCCCGGAGATAAGTTCGGGAATCGGAGACTAGGGTTGAAACCCGAAGACGTGGGTGCCGTGTGTCCACCACAATCAACGCCACCAAAATATATTTATCTAGGTGGCGTTGATTAAACTCCAGTCATTTTAGGTCCACGGCGCCGATTCCGGGTGGCCAAGATCACAAAAACAGTAGTGCCCTGGAAGAAGAAGAAGAAGAAGAAGAAAAAAGAAGAAGAAGAAGAAGAATTTTAGGTCCACGGCGCCACAATTTTATTCTTCGAAATTGGCAACACTGTTCTGGAATAAGTGAAACACGCGGCAGACCTGTCAATTAATGACAGTTGCTGCTTTGTATCAGACGCTGCTTTGAACATAAGTGAAATGTTTCGTAATACGTGTTTCACATTCTTAATTCATGTTTAATAATAAATTTGCAAACATCGACGTGCAGTTTTATCTTGAAACTTATTAAATTTGAAGAATGCGTATTAGCAAAAAGGTGGAAAATTGTAGCAGTACTAAATTGTATTTATTCGCATATCAATATCTGCAAGATATCTGCAATTTTTTTTACGGCGATTACAATTGTGAAATTGCAATATTACCAGTTCATGTCCCACATGGTAGTAGCATGCAAGGTCACTGGGTGTTGGGAATTTTTGAACGGGACTGTAACATTATCAGCTACCATTGCGTGGTTCTTGGGTATTGGTCCAATAAATGAAATTTATGTCAGTTATCCGACGTTTATTTCTCCATTCTCAGGGCTGAATACATTTGCAACACGGTTAGAATATACACTAATTACACAATGCAACATTAATTGCACATTACACGATGTATAAACACAACTACACAATGTATAAAAACTATTTACCTGCAGTTGTGCTCAAAGCACACATTACCAATCACAAATTGTTTGTTTTATGTATGTAAATACAATACCAAAATTATTTTTTTATAATAAATTAAAATGCATACGACACATACCTTGCTCGTGTGTAGAAAATTACACAACTGTAATCATACTAATTCCAATACTCTACTTCTACTACTAATTAAACGGAAAATGAAATATTTTGGGGTCCCCTAAAACCGAAAAAGTGTTCTTTTAACGTCTGTCCGCACTAGCACCTAAACTATTTGTAGGATTTTTCCCAAAATGGATATTCCCCAGTCGATCTGGCTCGACTCGACATCCAATAGAGCTCCACTCTTGTTAGCTTACATGCACATTTCAAACCTATGCCAAAGTCTGCTCTTTGAGTTGATGCGGGAACCGTTGCTTAACTTATTTATGAACATTTTGTGTTATACAAGTACTGAAGTAAACATCTATCGGATTGTTCCAGTCAACCTTAGCAACACTAAATCGAAAATATGTTCAACTACTTATTATCATTGAAAACTTACTTTTTAAGCGATAATTTGATGTGTTTCTGGTTTATATGAATGGCTAAATAACAGGAAATAAAAACGGAAGTTCATATTAGTGTCTCTCGGGGCTAGTTGTGACAGGTGGTGAAGGGCTTTTGGCAGTGTCATTACTTACTCCAATATTGTTTGGAGTAATAATTTTAATTGAAGGAAATGGAGAGGAGGTATTACGAAGCTTAGCATGTGATTTTGCCGTGGACAACAAAATTCAAGTGCCAGAAATTTGGATAACTAAGAAGTCTGCAAGTGTTGCTTGGATGACGAAATATATACAGCGACACTAAAAGTTCTCTTCGTGTTCCTGAAGCTACTTATTTGAATAGAAACACAAGTTTCCATGAACACAATATTGACATTTTTTTCAACCATTCAGCCTCTGTTTTCGAAAAATAGGGATTCAATGCAAAGAACATTTGGAACATAGATGAAACTGGGGTAGGAACAGTACAAAGGCAATAGGATAAGCTGCTAATGACAGAGAAGACAATATTGCTGTTTTTGTTGTAGAAGCGGTTAGTCCTTTGGAAATGAGGCTTCTTCCTAAATCAGGACCTCGAGGAATAACCGTAAGAGAACAAAGACTTTGAAATCTGCCATTTTAATTAGCATTCCTTTTAAAGAAGGAATTCATTTACAGCAACAAAGAAGATTAGAGAAAAGACCTATACTAAAAAAAGAAGAAAAACAAAACATAAGCTTATTGTCAAAAAGCTGCGTTTTCTAAGCAAAGGTATACTAATATGTCGAAAAAAAGACAAAAGGCATATCCGAGAGCTCTGTAGAGAGAGAGACGGAGAGGGAGAGAGACGGAGAGGGAGAGAGACGGAGAGGGAGAGAGACGGAGAGGGAGAGAGACGGAGAGGGAGAGAGACGGAGAGGGAGAGAGACGGAGAGGGAGAGACACGGAGAGGGAGAGACACGGAGAGAGAAGGAAAGGCGGAGAGAGAAGGAGATAAAGGGCAGAACAACGACCGCCGGCCTCCACTAGTAAATTTTATAATTCCAGATCTTTTCAAGGTATCAGTTTTGGGTTTGTCTTAAATCATAGTTTAAACCCTTACAATTCTTTTAATTCGTTGTTAATTTATTGTTTATATATTTAATTTATAAAATTATTTTTACCCAAATTAAAAACCTGAAAATGAAAAGAAAGATCTTCTTTCCAACAAACGTATTCCAAAGTTCAGGAACAGCTTCTGATGAAATTCCTTTTTGAGGATTTTTTCACGCTTGGGCCGCGCGTTTGGCGCGGGGGCGGGGGCGGGGGCGTTGGGCTTGGGGCGTGCGGCCTTCGTTTCATGTGTCGCTGTCGAATCAAACGCTGCGTGGGGGGGGGGGTGCTTAACAACTTGAAAATTCCTGCCAATGTTCACTGAGCACTGAGTTTGAAAGTAATTAATATTTCAAAAATATAATATATTGTTGAGTGAAATTCGCTTCTTTGATACGATAACCAGGCGCGGCTCGTCATTAAAGGCTGTAAGGCGGAGCCTCTCCTAGAGAAATCGCCCTCAAAAAGAAATTTAAAAATATGTTTAAACATGTATTTATTTATTAATAATGGATTTCTGAGTTGTATTATGTAACAAACATATCAAAATTTTTCTTCGTCGGTTCGTTAACCGCCGTCCGTTACGCATTTAAAGCTGATGACAGGGAAGAGAGAAGCGTTAGGCTCCCACTTTATTCTCCCATAAGGCCTGTACAAAACGAGGAGGCGTGACGTCATGCATTCACTGCAGACGCTTACCAGCGGACGAAGGCTGCGGCGAGACAGCCTTCGGTGAAGCCTAGGGTCTGAAGAACGGTGGGCTCACCAGATAGCATTACTGTGCAGCTCCGCGAGTAGCATTGTGCTTCAACTAGTTTTCCCAGTATGCGGTAGGAGCGCTATATTTGGGTTTTTCTTTCTTGGCGCATGAGGTCTTGTCTTCTGGGGTCCGGCAAAATCGTTGTGAAACAGAACTTACGAGTACTTGTGATTACTAGTACTAGTAACTTGTAACATGTAACCTTTGTGAAACAGGCCCCTCGATGGAATATCTCACGGTATTTCGCGTCGTTCTCAATCTGTATCAAACTTATTTTTAATAGAAATACAATGCAGGCAGTGCAATGCAATGTTTTTGCAGCCTTCCCCATTTATAAAACCACGAGCTGCGACTGACGATAACATTCACTTCACATGAGTTTGATAAGATTTCCACTTTATCAATGAAAATTATCTAATGAATGCTTTTTATTCTTCAGAAACAGAAACAAATTAATGTAATAAACGTGTATCATGTGACCAGCGTTTGCTGTTCGACTTTTCATTCGATTTCTCCTCACGTTCTTCATTCGTGAAGAAGAAAAACATTATGCTTGAATATTTTTTTCCGCTCACTTAAGAGCTTCTTGGTAGTCGTAATCGCTTTTGTTGCACTTGAAGACCAACACTCGATGCTAATCTCATGGAAGAATCATTTATGTCATTATAAGGGCCTTTAGCATATGCCGTCGTGAAGTGGTTACTCTGCATTTGTTCCAAAGTCTTTCCTATCTAGACAAATATTCAGAAAAGTTGTTTTGCTCTTGTGCTAAGCACTAGTATCGGAGAAATACAGAATTTTTTTCTGCGTTCTTGTTTTCAGTCTTCAAAAATTCATTACATCTTCAAAAAGATGTATTGTATCTGTATTGCGTTTTGAACACTGGAATTGCAACTAAATTTTTATGCATCAAAATGTCATTTTTTCTGTAATTTGCGATAAAAAGGTGGACAGTGACTTGATCTTTATTCCAATGCGCACACTATTCGGAATCTTGAATTATGAGTAATGACTTCCAGAAAAATCTCATAAAGCAATAATTTCTCCGCCTGCTGCAGTGTCTTTGCACCGAGTTGAGAAGGACGTTCGCTGCTGTTCTGGAAAGGCGTGAGTTCTTTAAAGTTTCTATTTGTGTTGTCATTTTTTCCTCCACACTCGACGCTAACGTTTCCCAATTACTTCTGTGCAAATGAATTCAATAACTGTACTGTCGATCAGTCTCTTTTCAAACTTTCCCGGCAACATTTTAATTAGTTCTTCTGTCCCAAGACATTTCTCACACTTTTTGTGTGTTGGTCTTAATTCAGCGAACTTTGAAAAGCTGATCTTTTGATAGGAACACTTTGATAGGGTTCTTTAAAATGACAGTAGGTTTCTTTCAGATTGGCCAGTATAAGCCTCTTTTGTTTGTGACCTTTTTCTCCATTCTCTTTCACTGAAATAAAATTACAATTGTCATCTTCACAATTAAAATTCGTACACATTGATGTACAGATTGCTCGCTGGTCTTTCTGGGGTTTTGAAGTGGGTTTTACAATACTCCATTTGTTGCTCCTAGTTGTTTTTTTGCAATAATTGTCACGTGAGTAGATCATAAAAAATATTTGTAATCTTACACTCACGTGACACGTGCAGAAACGGCGCTCGCACGTGCTGGAGATAACGAACTGCACCCGAGATTTAATTTGTTTTCTGTCGACGCGCGAGTGTTTTGGCTCAGGAGAGGCCCTCCGCTCGTGGGGGCGATGCGCGCGGCGCAAGCAATGCATTAATATTACTGTTATTACTAGTTGTCGCCCAGTGGTCGAAATTCGACCGTAACTCATTCATTTTTACTTTCTCGCACTTACTTCGTAAGAAGAGAAGGTACGAGTAATCGTGCGGCGGAAAACGGCGAATTTGCGGTAGAAAAACGCGTATTACCAAGCCCTGGCATCGAAAAACTGGATAAATCTTGTTCCTATTTGTAGTAAATTACTCCCTCTAACACGTTGTGTAGTCCAAATACATGTTTTGTGAGTTCATTATATTGAAAAATCTATTGAAGGCAAAACGACTGTCCGTCCATTCCTTGGTCTGTGGTGAACAGCAGCGCCTAAACCGTTCAGAACCCACTCGCTGGGCTTGTCAACAAAATAAACTCTTAAAAAAGCTTAATGTCCCTTTCAAAAGCTTAAAAGTTTCTTGACAGGCGATAAGCACCGTGCTTTAAAATATTGCATTATTTACTTATGAAATGAGCTCAGAACAATTAGTACTTCCCACAAGAGTAAGTATTTACTTTAGGAAAATATAATTTTACTCGTAAGTAAAAGAAACCTTTATTCACCAAAACGTATGTATTAGCTTCAAATGCTTCTACTCGTAGTATAAGCATGTACTTCCTTACCACACGACCTAATATTTTGAAACTGCCACCACGGAGTACTGGAAGGATGAAATCTTTAATAAGGCAAATGGGTGGAGTTACGAGCAGCTCGCGCTCTACTCGGACACCACTTCCTGCGGTAGCATCATTTTTGAATGGGACACCAGTTTAAGGTAACCTCCCAAAAAGGTAATAAGGTAACCTCCCTAGCGCCCGGAGTGGTCACTCCACTCTGTATATAATTTCTTTGCGATTTAAGTACTCATCATATGAGTACTCATGGTTTGTGGGAGTGTATGTTTGTGTGGTGAAGACGTATGAATGTTCCTCACTGCCTGTGAGGTACCTTAGTATCCACATTATAAAGCAGATTAATTAATTATGTGTACACTCATTTGGTGGTTGAAAGCCCTGCGGGTGGAAATATATTTTCCGAAACGTTGGCAAACAACCATGGTTTAAATTAAGTTTGCTCCTACTGAACAAGCCCCGTTACCGTGACTCCAACATACGAGTTTTTACAACTTCTTAACATCAATTCCAGGTTCCGTGTCTTTACAGACCTTTTTTGAGAAAATGTTGAGGATGTAACCAGCTTAAGTGGCTCAGCGCCCCAACTGATGTCTCTGCGGTGCCTCTCACCAGGAGGTCCTGTGACTCGAGCCCCGACGGCGGCAGGATTTTCGACACTAGCTACAAAGCGAGTGTTGAAAGCTTGAGTTCTGTCGCTGTCTGTAGGAGAATTCTAGCGGCTGGCTGCTCTGATCGGTATTTCCGTGATTTCCCCTACCAACAACAGGCGAATGCCGGATCAGTACTCCAACAAACAGGACCATGGATCGCGCGCAATTTTTCCTTCCTCTTCCTTGCGTATTCTTGCCCCTTACATGTACTGCGTATGCCAGGAGATCAGTCGGGGGCTGCAAACTTGTCCCTACTGCGGCGGTTCCTCGCTGTTTGGAGATACCTAGTGGAGGGAAACCCCGCAAGCGGACGTGTAGTTCGGCACCGGACCTCACCATCCAGCCGAGGAAGAATATCACCCCCACCACCACCTCCTCGTCCTCTCGTGATGAAAACATACACTTCACTCACGGGAAAAATACTTCATCTCAAATCCCTCTTCAATAAAAGATCCGTTTTAAATTCGCAGGTCTCGAGTTCGGCTGAATCTATCGGGAAATTTCAGTTTTAAAGAAATATCTGCATACAATCTAAAGACAGTTGTTAGCAGACGGACGGACATGTTTCAAGACAAGTTCAGCCTTTCTCGCATTATTGTAACGTTGTTATGGAAACAAATTCTGTTGAAAGTCATCCAGATATAGAAAATACAGCACAGTATTGGCTGTGTAACCAACAAATAGATCATTTTTCTTGTAGTGTTTAAGAAGATTCTGGAAAATAGCCATGGCTTGCTGTTAAATAAAGAGTTCGATGTAAGTTTTGAACAAGGTAGCTGAAATATTAGGAGATAATAATTTGCATATCTGTTTAATATCATTTGACATAACTGTTACAAATGCGATGTTTTACAAAGTAAACTGTTTAAAAGTGCATGCGGTGTTGAGGTTCCACTAATACTTTCAGTAACACACTACGAATTTAACGAAAATACATAAATAGCATCTGAAAACTTCGTCATTTTATTTTATCTTCTTATCAGTTTCACTTCCCATTCTATCTTATCTTCAACTTTTAAGTGTGTTTTTCCTTATCTTTGTTGCTATAATAACAAACTTTGGAGGAGGATGAATAACTTCGAATTAATCGAGGTCAAGTAGCGAAGAACTCTACTTTGAGGTAGAGGCCGAGGTAGCAGAGTATGCAAAACTTTTCGCCTGCGTTTTATTTTCACTATCTTGTGTAGGAAATTGATTTAGAGAAGAAGCAGTGATGCTGTAAGAAGTGCTGCTCTAGATTTTATGTGAAGACCTGTGCGGGACCCTGAAATCTCAAAAGGCTTTTTACATTCTCGCTACTCAGAGGCGGGAATCGGGGGGGGGGGGGGGGGCAAGGAGGGGGGCAACTGCACCCTCTCCCCCGATCTTGGGACAAATTTTAAAAAATATATATTTAATTTCATATCGTGAATATTCAAATTTATGTATAAAAGATTAACTTGTTTTTGTATTCTGAAAAGAAATATAATAATAATAAAGGTGCGTCCACACGATGCGTCTTTTCGTTCAATTTTGCGCATGCATCCAACGCATGCGTCTAGCGCACGTAGCGCAAGCGTTTGGTGCATGCGTCCTTTCGTCAAAACGATGGACGCATGCAATAGCGCAAGCTTCCCAGAGCTGACGGGAATCTCGTTCGTCTTTCTCGTGCGCTTCCTCCAAAGAACGTGTATTTCATAGCGAAGTCATCCGGAATATCGAGCCGTACAGAGTTCTTTGGTAGTCTTTTGAATTATTGTGTGTTGTCCGTCTGTGTTTTATTGCGAATTCGTTGCAGATTATTCATTTATTATATATTTACGGTAATATCAATTTTCAGGACATACATTTATTAAGATAAATTGTGGAAACTAGTGAAAATAGACATGTGATGATTTCAAATTTTTTTCGGTATGTTGTAGTGACAAGAGAAGAATATTTAGTTCTCCCTAATTCTTATTTTAATTTTACGGTAAGACCAATTTTCGAAATTTATGTACTAAATTTTATATCTGAAACAAATAAATGCAATAGCTTTCATTTAAGGTTATGTATTTTCAGAATGTCGCTTGAAAACAAAGAACTCACTCCTCAGTTAATTCAAGATCATAGGGAAATGGAAGTTTTTCTGTTCTTTCGACTGATTATAAAATAATCTGCCGAAATTGTCGTGCAAATAGCTGCTGGATCCATTGTACAGAATAGAACAAGTCCCGCACAGACTTGCACCGTGTGGACAGGGTAGCGCACGAGCGCTGTGTTGAACGTTCGTCTTTCAACTTTGCGCATGCCATTTTATTCCCGTGACGCACAGAAAAGACGCATCGTGTGGACGCACCTTAATAATAATAATAATAATAATAATAATAATAATCATAATAATAATAATAATAATTAAGCGAACAATAATTGTATGAAGCTGAGCATCATTCAATAACATACATTAATAAAAAATTGGTGAACTTTAATTCAGTATTATAAAACGCGGGAAAATACTCAGCGTTATTTTTAATATCCTTCATTAATAAATCCTCTTTCAATTATATTTTGCTTTTAAACGTTATTTACTTGAAAATTAAACTGTTTCATGCCTAAAACCATGTGTCGTAACTAGATCTCGGATTTTAGGACAAATGCCTATTTAGTACCTTTAGGATGTTGTGAAAAATAATTGCCGATGATTACGAATCATGACAAAATAGATTTACTGAAAGCGTCTAATAGTGCCTAAAATATCCTAAATGGGCGGTTGGTGCCTATTATAATATGTTTTTACCTAAAGCTTCCTAAAACAAGCGATTTTAAAGAACGATATTTTAAATGCTAAATTTTGAAATTTGTTTTACGGAAACGCAAACACTTCCGAAATGCAAATATTGTGTGTGATCGAATACGCAATCGACAACGCACTGAAATCTTTCACCCAAAATTCCGAACAAAAGGAGTTCTGCAAGTCAACATAATAAGGATGTTTCTCGCTCGTCTCCGATCAGCACGCACTTCTTAGGTAATTGCATCCATTCCTGATGCAGCTGGGATGCTGACAGGTTGACGCTTATCGCCGCAGCGCGTCGTCTGCTAAGTCCAGGCGAGGAAAGCACAAGTCTGGCAAGAGGCTACTCTCGGACAGGCGAAGATTACAAAATATGTGGTTCAATGGGTCGTGTAGTACAAGATTTTTTCCTTCTTCTGTGGGGAGGAGGGACGAGTGAAGTAGTGCCAGGAGTAATCATGAGAAATGTAACTAAATTTGTTTGCTCCTATAAATTTGTGTCAGTGAAAAGTTTCTTTTCAGCCTTCAAAATGATTTTCATTGATAACACAGCCTTATTGTAGAAAGTTTGGGGAAATATTGATTAAATATTATACTGCTTCTCATGAAAGTCAATAAAATACCATTTTAGTTATCTCTCATCAATGTAAAAATACTTTTTTCCTGCATAATAAAAATTATATTTAATCCTTTTGAAATCAGTTCTAGAAGCCAAAAATATAACTTTTTCATGTCCATTTTTTTGCCTGGCTTAGTCATTCTGTAACCTATTTTCATTGCCTAAAACGTCAATTTTAATGCCTATTGGTGCATAATTTCGTAATATTGTAGCTTATTTTAGGTGCCTAAATCAAACCTTTTTTGTGCCTAAAATTCCTAGGTCTAGTCATAACATTCAAATTTTAGCTCTCAAAAAGAAAGAGAATTTCCCGTTTATTACAGATATAGAGGTAAAGGTGGTGAAACAAGCCATTTATACAGGATGTCCCACCAACTATGGACCACCCCCATAACTTTTAAACGGTTCAGAATATCGAAATTCAGTTTTCGCTGAATAATGCAGAATCATGGGGCAAGTAACTTGTCGCAGAGAAATAGTCTATAATATTTTTAGTTTTCGAGAAATTTAATCATCTTTGATTTTTTAAATGGAACTATATATTTTTCTCACCAACAATGGATTGATCATGAAAAGAGGAATAAAATTATGTATAATATGCTAGTATTTTGATAGTAATTTGCGTGTAAAATTAGACTTTCTGATACGTCGTTTCTGAAAAGGACAATATTTCGTGTAGCAGTCCGTGCAACAGTCGCCTTAGGGGAAAATGGCCTTCGCAGCGGCAAGACTGTTGCGTGGAGAGAGAAGACTGAGAGGAGTGGCATTGAGGGATAAGGAGCCCAACTACAGCAATCCGGGGTCTTGACACAAAAGTCACATTAAAAAACAACAATTTTAAACGATCAGAATGAGAGATTTTTTCCATTGATGTATCTGCATTTAGCTTGTCTTCTTTAGCAATAAATATCATTTTCAAACTTGACAATAATGCAACCACCGTCTCTTCGTTGGTAAATTTAATTTAAATTAAGATGATTATTCGTCTACTTCGTAATCATACCTCTACTGCTCGTCATAAATGGAAAAGAAAACAGTACACTTCCGTCTTCTGCTGTGGATTTTCAAGTTTGAGGCAGCACGTGTCGTCATGAAATGAGAAAACTCTCCAATCAGTATTAGCAGTTGAGACTGCAGATGTACATTTGTGTTAAAGTTTAGTAAAATGACATTGATAGTCTGTTAAGAGTGTTTCAAAATGTTTATTGCTTTGTTCTTTTGGTACGTGTTTAAATAAGACCTTTATGAACAGTAAATGCAAAGAGAAAATGTCTACCTCTCTATTATTTGATGAATTAATCAAGATATTACAATAAATATCTTTAAGCATTCTTTCCCTTCCCGTGTTTTAAAGTGATAGCTGGTTTCTGCCATAACACACTCAGATTGATTCTTGTAAGTTTCAAAATGACCTTTATTATTATCGTCCTTCCGCTACAAATTATTTTTATTTTGTTCTTTTCGATGAACGTTGCTTTGGAATTTCATTAGAAGAAAAGTTCAATTCAGATGAACAAATGCGAAAAAAAACTCTTTCTGATCAGTAATATTGATATTTGTTCATATGGTCTTCGTGTCAAAACCATGAATTGCTGCAGCTATCCCCCACGGCCACCCCTCTCACACACCTTGTTTCCACGAAAGTCTCGACACCGCGAATGTCTTTCACCAACCGTTCACCAACGGCGACTGTTGCAAGGGCTACTACACGAAATATTGTCGGTTTCATTCAAAATCACATATCAGAAAGTCTAATTTTATACGCAAACTACTATCAAAATACTAGCACATGGTACATCATTTTATTCCTCTTTTCATGATCTATCCATTGCTGGTGAGAAAAATATATAGTTCTATTTAAAAAATCAAATATGATTAAATTTCTCGGAAACTAAAGATAATATACACAATTTCTCTACGGCATGTTACTTGCCCCGTGATTCCGCACTATTCGGTGAAAACTGTATTTCGATATCCTGAACCGTTTAAAAGTTATGGGGGTGGTCCATAGTTAGTGGGACAGCCTGTATAATATGAGCCTACTTGGTATATATCTTTTCATACATCGCAAACATTCTACTGTGGCGGCATGTAGCAGTGCCTTAAAAAATCCATAAGAAAAGCTTATTTTTTTGAACTCTCTGGCACGCGCACGTGCGCCCAACCGCGCCTCATCTCTCTGACGCCCCCTTCGCTTCCGTGGTCACATCCCTCTGACGCCCCTTCGCCTGCTTTGGGAGAAATTTACAACCACTCGTCGTCAAAGACCGCGACGGGCCTTTTTCACAGTGAATACACCCTTTGTGTTCCGCCCTCCTCTAAGCGAGTCTCCGCGCCAGCGCGTTCCTCGCCGCCACGCCTGTCGCGCTAATTCAAGTAAGTTCCAACCCTTTGCCATGCAATAATTGCTCCCAGGAGATGTCACCCTCCGATGGATGCAGCTGCGTTTCGGTAGACAGAGATACCCAGAGAGAGAGAAACCGAAGGAAATTCACCAAGAAATCACGAACCACGATTCGTCAAATTATTTCTGCGACGCAGTAAGGTCCGACCAATGACAATTTCCCAAAGTAGGTCAGCGAGCCCAAGACGAACTTAGGAGGGGGGGAGATCCGAAGAGGAACGGATTCCCAAAATCCCGAAGTAAAAAGAAAACACTGGTGAAGTAGTCGCGAGCGAGTAAACACGAGAGCAGCGGCCGCGGGAGAAAACACTTGTGAAGTAGGCGCGAGAGGAGACACTTAAGAGTTAGTTGCGAGAGAGCGCTTCATGCCTGGTCGTGGAAGCCGTGAACCAGTTTTTTGTTCGGGTATTCGATGTAATAGTAACTCGTTGCCTAATTCGAGCGTACGAGCCGCGAATACCATGATCCAGCTTCCGGTCCGCGCCCGCAATCAAATGCTCCCGCATCGCGCGTCCGAGTCGTGGTGAGGAGCGACTCCCGACGCGTAACAGCGCCTTGGTGACGAGGTGGAGAGGAGACCTTCGCGACCTTGTGATACCCAGCGACCGCAGGGAGGCGAAATTTGAAGCTCTTTTTCACAGAAAACTATTGCAATTTCGAAAAAACTTTATTGGAAGTTGTGTGAATCATGCCACTCACAAATGCAATAATGTTTACAAATCTCCGAAAATGTGTATATTAACGGTTTGAGAGATATTTCAAAAAGTTGCATTTGTATAATTTTGAAGAAACAAAATAATACAGCAAAATTAATTGTATGTCATCTTAAACAATGCAATTAGCATTATCCGTAAAAAGTTTGAAGAGCAATTTTAAAGCTGATTTGGGAAAAGTGTTCTTGAGTGTTTCTGAAAATGCGGAAATTTGAGCTGATTGATACAGAAAATGGAGTTTTTGAGAAACTTTATATGACATAATTTAATGCACATGCGCTCATAAATGCAATTACACGAACAAATCGCCTGTAATATAAATATTAACGACGCGAGAGACAAGAAAAAAATACATTAGTGCAATTTTGGAAAACAACAACATAAGAATAGAGCAAAAAAAAGTCTGTCATCTTACAGAGTACATTTAATACTATCAACCCCAAAAGTTTAAAGAAAAATCTAGGACAGTTTTCGAGAAAATCTTTTTGAAATTTTTTAATATCGCACATATTAGACGCAATAATGCGCGATAACTAATAAAATTTTCAAAAAACTGTTCATGACCTAAACGAAAAAACCAATTATGAAGAAAAAAATGTACATGAAAAAAAAAACTTCATCTTAATTTTGTAGTTGTAAGAATACGCCGAAAAAATTTCAATATCTTGCAACTTTCAAAAATTCAGATTTATCAGTGAAAATCGAACCTATGCCATCTTTGTAAATGTATTTCACTCTCTTTTTACAAGAAATTTAAAGAAAACGTTTGGAGGCCGTTTTTGAGAACGTTTTGAACATATCCCGAGAGCTTAATGTAAAGTACCCCCCCAAAATTAATGTTTTTCAAAATTGCAGAGCTTCGACTCAGTCCAGATTGACAAGGGTTTATTCAGTTTGGGAAAAAATCGTATACTCATAGTTCAGGCGCTAGTGTTGTTCACATACACCAAACGGACGGAAGGACGGACGGAAGGACGGACGGAAGGACGGACGGAAGGACGGACGGAAGGACGGACGGAAGGACGGACGGAAGGACGGACGGAAGGACGGATGGAAGGACGGACGGAAGGACGGACGGAAGGACGGACGGAAGGACGGACGGACGGACGGACGGAAGGACGGACGGACGGACGGACGGAAGGACGGACGGACGGAAGGACGGATGGACGGAAGGACGGACGGACGGAAGCACGGACGGACGGAAGGACGGACGGAAGGAAGGACGGACGGACGGACGGAAGGACGGACGGACGGAAGGACGGACGGACGGAAGGACGGACGAACGGAAGGGACGGACGGAAGGGACGGACGGAAGGACGGACGGAAGGGACGACGTTTGGAAAAAAAATAAACTTTTGCGGCGTCAGGGGTCCCCCAAAACGTCTTTCCGTGGAAAGTATTTGAAAGAAAGTATTTTGAAAACTCAAACATTTTCTGTGAAAATGAGCATCAAATTTCGCATTTTTAGTAGCCCTGAAACGCCATTTTCTCTTAAACGGCACATAATTTTAAAAGAAAATTGCCATTTATGACTAGGTTTTTGTGTTCTTTAATATTCTAAAATTAATATTTTCGTTCTACCAATAGGAAACCGAAAAATTAAGAAAATTACAAAAAATGTACTTTTGGCGGTGATAGATGACAGCTGGCAAGAAAGAGTTTGGTGGCAATTCCGAATAGCTAGCGAAGACCCAAGGAAATAGAAAACTAATACGGGAAAGTCTGTGCCATTTTGTAGCACCACTTCTTCGTTCTCACGGCCCGGCAATTAATTTTCTTCCGCCAAAAATTGGCCATTTTTTTCGGGCAGCATTACATAACTTTCCCTATACTTCGTATATCACTCCGTGTATACGTACGTATACGGGAAAGTAAAAAGCGAAAAGGTATGAGCTAGGAAGCGGGGGAAAGGGATGCATTCGGACTCTGCCTTCTCTGGTAACACAAAGGGAAAGCGGATTAGCTGGGAAGCGGGGGTCGGTCTACTCATTCTGAGGTAAAGCATGCGAAATGGGGATTAGCTAGGAAGCGTGGGAGAGGGATATAGCCAGGGAATGCCTTCTCAGGTAATGCAAAGCGAAAGGGGCTTGTGATGTGGCGCCAAGGGATCGGGCCGTGGTTGCTTGCAGCGAACCTGGCGGCGGTGTGCGGGGGCACGGCGGTGTCGTGGTCGGCGCCGGTGCTGTCGCTGCTGCAGGGCGACGCGGCGGCCGACGGCGCGTGGGCGGGGCCGTGGGCGGGTGCGCTGCTGCCGGCGCGGCCGCTGTCGCCGGGCGAGGGCGCGCTGGTGGCGTCGCTGGTGCCGCTGGGCGCGCTGGCGGGCGCGCTGCCCGCGGGCGCGCTCGTGCCGCTGCTGGGCGTGCGCCGCCCGCTGCTCGCCCTCGCCGCCCTCTTCGCCCTCGGATGGGCGCTCGTGCTGCTCGCCGGCGTCGGAGGGGTGAGTCTCGGACCGCTTCTCTAGTCGTGGTATAACTCGACTAAGCGAAGAATGAAGGATGCGATTGCGGCGCGTCGTGGAACTAACCGTGTAAACACGAGTCTGTATGGTCAGTTTCGCTAACAAAATTCGCCAGGAGCGTAAAGCGAGTTCAGAGACTGCTTCTACGGAATCACGATGGCCTCCATCATAGAGGTTGTGATTCAGCTGATAAAATATAACTTCAGAGACACATTATGCAAGATTTGGACTGACTGTTTTATTTTTGTCCCTTTAAGTTGCTTTTTTACTTTTTACCGTTCTAGTACAAGAATGTAATAAAAACTTGTACTTATATAGAATTTTAATACTTATTCATTGAATTTAAACATTTTCTATTCTTCTTCATTCATCTTTTTCTCCATAGGCTTTAGACGGTTTGTTAGGTATGCAATAAAGTACCAAAACAAACTTTACTGCCATAAGCATCTACAATATTCTTCATTATGGTGATAGTTACTTCTTACATAAAAAATAATTTTATTTGGTATACATCCTGAGAAACTAAAGTTAAAATAAACGATTTATATGAATGTTACTGCTCATCGAAAGAATTACTTTCAAAATTTTGAATCTTTTGCAGAGAAAAGTATACTTTTATTTATTCCAATATGAGGTGCAGACATATCCAAATACAGTTAAAATATCAATTAGGAAGATGCTAGATTTGCAACGCAATAAATCGCGCTTTTTTCCGCAATAGTTTTGCACGGTTTAATTTTAAATTGAGTATCCTTATATCTCCGTCTCTGTCGTTTCGGCTGTAAACACAGATGGTGGCGCGCTCCTGAAAACATCATTCTCAACTTGGTCGAGCTATAGCTAAATAACGACACAGACACGAGCTCTATGTACAAATTGGTTTATTTACAGTACGTACAAACTACAGCTCTGGGGTTATGTTCGCCAGTACCTCCCACGCGCCTGCTCCCCGTCCCTAGGGCTAGTGCATCCCCCACCTTCCGCTTTACCGCGCCGGTGGCCGACACCCGTGTTTCGCACACGCCGTGCCTCAAGGACCGCACTCCCGTCTCGGGCGAGCGTGCACGTCTACTCACGAGGTGCTCTGACAACGAACTGCCTCTTCCTCTCTTAACTAACTTTGACGGTCGCCTTCCGCCCTCTAAAGGCCGCCGGACCACATGTCGCGCACTGGGTCCGGTGCCCCTGCCCGCTCCTCTTGCGTCACGGGGGGTAGTAAGGAATTTTCCACTTTCCAGTGCTTTTGTCTGGCCCATGTGTCCAGCAGCCTCTGTGCCCAGCCGGTTGAAAGTCTGCTATGTGCCGACGTTACACTATACTTGGGTTTTTATTTCTTGGCTCGTGGGGGTCTGCCTTCACAACGGAATATCTCACGGCATTTCCGGTCTTTCTCGGTCGCGCCGCTACATCGCGCATAATCGCGACCGTATCGAGCAGTGCTGGCGATAATGTGATATCTAGCGGGACGACCGAGAAAGATGCGAAATGCCGTGAGATATTCCATCATGAAGACAGTCCCTAACACCCAAGAAATAAAAACCTATGTATACCTGTGGGAAAAGTGTACACGTAAGCTTCCACGGCTCGAGGCCATGGATTCTTGGCTATCCGGGTGTTGCCGCGGCGTCAGTCAGCCATCAACGCGGCGTCACACGGATAGCTAAGATATCTTGTAAAAGCAGTGGCGTAGATTCCGTTAGTGTCACTTGGGGCAAAGCTAATGGTGCCACTCCCCATAAATTAAGTATAAAAATATCTATTGCTGCATAGATTGTACATTATTTTATTAGATCTTATATTTAATAAAACAATGTACAATCTTTGTTAACATTTTGTGTAAATAATGTACAAAATTATGTACAATGTATTTATTAAATTTATTGCGTTTTAGTTTTCATTATTTCTTTTCTTCACTTTCTATGTATTTATGATTTAAATATATTCTTATTAAATTAAAATAAATAATTTTTAACTTAGCCATAAAAATATTATAATTCGAACATTAAAATTTTCAAACTTCTAAAACTAAGAAAACAAAATTTTTAAGTAAATGATTTATATTATATCATTCCAAGTTATAATATTTTATTTGGTGTCACCCCTAGAATGGTGTCACCCGGGGCGCGCCACCCCCCTGCACCCCCATAGCTATGCCACTGGGTAAAAGTTTACTTTGCGAGAACGAAATGTTCTAGAAGAGGAACGTAGTGCCCGTGACGTAATACTACCAGTAAAATAAAAGCACGTGTGTCATACATTTTATTTCGAAAGACTTATGGGCTTTTATTTTATTTTTATTCAAATCACTAAATGATCATTAAGGTTAGTAATAGCTGATATGTCAGAAGAAATTATTTTGTTTGCTTTATTGGATTCAGATTTATCTGAACACTTAATCATCGTCACATTTATCATTGGAGATAAAAATTAAACTTTTAGCATTACACGTCTACTCTGAAAGAATTGATATTCCTAGAGACTATCTAAAAAAGAGCTTTCATTTGCACTGAAGTGATTCACGTGAAAAGGTTTCTGACGTGATTATGGCCGCACGACTACAATTAAGAGACTGTGAAGGCGAAATGGTTGATGGAGCTAGACGCGTGGGATATTCCATTTCGGAAATCCTCAGGGAATTCAATATCCCAAGATCCCCCGAGTCAAGAGTATCTAGAATACTTAATTTCAGGCATAACCTCTCACCGAGGACAACGCAGTGGCCGTCGAACTTCTCTCAATAGCCGAGAGCAGCGGCGTTTGGACTGTCCGTTGTAACACTGCGTGAAATACGAATACTCGTAACAAAAGAAATCAATGTGGGACGTAAGACGCACGTATCTGTTAGGAATGCTCTGCCAATGCACGGGGTGGCAACGTGCTAAGCGTCATATGCAAAACGTTGCCATGCGCAGGTGGGGGCGCTGTTGGCGGTGCTCGGAGTCGTGTGCATAACGTTGCAGAGTGCAGCTAGGAGCGCCGCTGGCGGTGCTCGGTACACGTGCATGACGTGCGCAGATAGGGCGCTGTTGGCGGTGCTTGTGGTCAGGTGCATGGACGTTGCCGAGTGCAGATGGGGTCACGTGCATGACGTTGCCGTTGCTCGGGGTCATGTGCATGGCGTTGCCGAGTGCAGGTGGGGGTGCTTTTGGCGGTGCTCGGGGTCATGGCATGACGTTGCCGTGCGTAGGTGGGCGCGCTGCTGGCGTTGCTCGGGGTCATGTGCATGCCGTTGCCGTGCGCAGGTGGGCGCGCTGCTGGCGTTGCTCGGGGTCACGTGCATGCCGTTGCCGTGCGCAGGTGGGCGCGCTGCTGGCGGGGCGCGCCGTGCACGGGGTGGCGACGGGCGCGGCGACGGTGCTGGTGCCGCGCTACTGCGACGAGGTGGCGGAGGTGGCGGTGCGGGGCGCGCTGGGCGCGCTGCTGGACCTGAGCATATGCAACGGGGTGCTGCTCGTGTACGCGCTGGCGCTGGCGCTGCCCTACGAGCTGCTCACCCTCGTCGCCGCCCTCGTGCCCGTCGTCTTCGCCGCCGCCTTCTTCTTCATGCCCGAGTCGCCGGTGAGCACGCACTCGCCGCACCAAGGGGCTCAGGGCTTCAGCCGTTGCCACTGCTGTGCCGCTGACCGGGCGGTCCTAGGGCAGAGTTGTCAAGGTCGATGCCACGAGCGGGAGTCCGTGGCACGAGTGCCACGACGAAATCGCCCCTCCACGCAGTTCGTCACCTCGCCACCGGAGACAACGCCGTCCCTGTTGTAGGACGGCGGGTTTACTACTAATAGTTTCCTTTCCCGGCATTAATTGCGCAGAGAATCTCGTGGCATGCTACGGTGGCACGAAGCGTTCCACAGCCACCAGTAGAAGACCTTGACACCACTGTTCTAGGATCTACTCCTGAAGGTGGCAGAACTTTCGACACTAGCTGCATCGAAAAGCAGCGTGCGATGTGCTGCACAACTGCGTCGAATTTACCAGCTGCTTGGAGGAAAATTGTAGCGGACGTTTGCTCTGATCGGAAGTTTTCCTTGGTTTCTCTTTACATTTTAAAAAAAATATGAGTAGTGAACTATGTTTTGCATATTCGAATTTCGCGCAGTTCTTTGACCAGAACCTTTCAGAAGTTATCACCTTGCAAAACAACAATGGATGGGCGGGACAATCTCTAAGCACCCGACTGTCCTTCTCACTTGTGATGTGATATACTGCACGTGTGATGTAATGTGTGTGGGGGGAGGTGTCAAGGATGAAGAATAAACGATCGCATGCGATCCTTAATTTTTTTGTTAAGGTATTGTTTGTCATGTTCCGATAAGGTATTTGCGTGGTATTGAACAGGAAAAGCGCGTGAACGCACCGATTAGAACATTCAGCCGAGAGATGTCTCCTTCAGAGACCGACTGAATTAGATCTAGCTCCACAGCTACTGACGAACACCGACCGCCATCATCGCCACAACCGTACGCGCTATCGCAGCCGACAGACTACGAGAGTGAGGAGGGGCAGAAATGATAATCTGGACTCAGTGCTCAAAACCGGCTGCAATTTGATATTCTGTCTCATTTATTGATTAATTGATTAGTGATTGCTGACGCGTCAACTGCTAAGGTCACTCGTCCGGTAAATGAGGTGCATGTTTTATCTCGGGAGATGGCGGTGATCTTCCTCCGCTGGCTGGTGAGATCCGGCGCAGACCTACGTCGTCTTAGGAGGATTTTCCCGAACAGGTATCTCCCACCCACCGGGTACCGCCCTATCCGGGACAAGGTCTAAGGTCCCGACTGATCTCCCGACAACTGTAGTAGAGTAGAGCATGCGAGTGTAAGGATAGGTCAAAGAAGAGAAAGGAAAGATCGCGAGCGGCCCGTGACCCGTTTGTTGCTGTACTGCTCCAGCATTCGCGTGGTGTTGATAGTAGAAACCATGGTAAACTGCCGATCAGAGCAGCCGGCCACCAGAATTCTCCTCCAGACAGTGAGTGAATTCGTCCCAGCTGAGAAGGTAGTGTTGCAAATCCTGTGATCGTCGGGAGTGGAAGCGTAGGACCTCCCGGTCAGAGGCACTGCAATGCCATCAGTTGAGGCAGCTCATGTATCGCAAGGGAGTTGGTTGATTGGCGTTTGTGCGAGCGCAGGTGTACCTGGCGCGGCGCGGGCAGCAGAAGGCGGCGCTGGAGGCGCTGGCGTGGCTGCGGCCCGGCTGGGGCGACGCCGCGCTGCGCGAGGAGCTGGCCACGCTCACGGCGGACGACGCCCTCGAGCTCACGCCCACGCCACCCACGCCGCCCACGCCGCCGCCCACGCCGCCGCCGCCGCTCTACGAGGAGGTCGTGGCGCAGCCCCCGCCGCCGTTCCCGGCGCCCGCGGGGGAGACGGCCATCGTGCGCAGGCGCTCGCCCTCGCCCTCGTCCCCGCCCTCGCCCTCGTCCCCGCCCTCGCCCTCGTCCCCGCCCTCACCCTTGTCCCTGCCCTCAACCCCGCCCTCGCCCACGCTCTCGCCCTCACCCTCGTCCCCGCCCTTGCCCTCGTCCCCGCCCTCACCCTTGTCCCCGCCCTCGCCCCCGCCCTCGCCCTCGTCCCCGCCCTCGCCCCCGCCCTCGCCCTCGCCCTCGCCCTCGCCCTCGCCCTCGCCCTTGTCTCCGCCCTCGCCACCGCCCGCGGACGCCAAAGAGCCCAAAGATGCCCCGCCCGCCCCCAAGCGCGCCTCCGCCTCCCACGTGGCGGCCAAGGGCATCTTCATCGCCTACACCCTCATGTTCCTCCAGCAAGTAAGAGGAAATGCCTACATGTGTCTCCATACCAGTAATCAAATACGTTAGCCATTTAGTATGGTTGTTAAAAAAAGTTAATTTACAATATTTGCAATTGAAAACTTTCCCCAAAAATTGGACTTCTCTTTACAGAAACCTCACCTCTCGACCTAAGGCAGTTTCAGGTTCTATTCCACTGACCGTAACGTTTGTGTGTTTTCACATCTATTCTTGCACGTTCCAGTCATTGATTACATTCCGTCTGTCTGTCCATCAGTCTGTCTGATTCTTTGTCTGTCCATCAGTCTCTCTGGCTGGCTGCCTGTCCGCCAATCTGTCCGTCCGTCAGTTTATCTGCCGTACCGTCACTCGGCCAAATATCATTCTGTCCCCCTTTCTTGTAGTATGTCCGTCAATTTCTCTCTGTCCGTTCATTAGCCTGTCAGTCAGTGTCTGCCTCTTCGTTCTTTTGCCTGCCTCTCTGCCAGTCTGCCCTCCCCTCCCTCTGTTGGGCCGTCCGTCAGTATCAGTCCGTCCGTCTGTCCGTGTCTGTTTGTCCCTATGTCTGTCCGTATGCCTCTTTCCATATGTCGATCTGACCTGATCTGTCGATCTGTCATGACGGTCAGTGACTGACGCGTCAGTCTGTTTGTCCGTCTGTCTGTCCGTCAGACTATGAGCTTATCCGTCAGCCTTTCTGTCTGTCCATCAGATTTTCTGACAATCCGTCAGTTTTTTCTAGTCTTTGTCCATCAATCCGTCAACCTGTCTGTTCGTCAGTCAGTCTGTCTGTCTGCCCATCATTCTGACTGTTCGTCAGACTGACCATCCGCCTATGTCCGTCAGTTTGTAAGTCTGTCTGCCCGGCAGTCTATCCGTAAGTCTATCTGTCTGCCCGTAAGTCTATCTGCGTGTCCGTTAGTCTATCAGTTCGTCACTCTGTTCGTCCGTGTGACCGTCTGTACAATCCTCCAACTGTCCATCTCTTCGTCCGTAATGCTATACGACAAGGATTTTAGGAGGATTTCATTTCAAATGGAATTTAGTCTCCTCTTTCAACTACTAGATGAACGCTTTTTGTGTGATGAGTTATGTTACACTCTGAGATTGTAATAAAAGGCAGACCGTGGACAGAGCAGCTGGCGTAAGTTGTACTCTTAAAATGTTTCCTCCTCGAAAGAAACGCACACGACCATGCACTCCCGTTGCCAGTGGCTCTTCCCTTAGGTTCAATTAATTGCAACACTACCCTGAATAATGAAGTTTTGGTGTGCCGGCACACAAGCGATTCATGGCTTCTTTTATTGCTCTTGGCGCTGTTTGGAAACGCGTAAACGTTATCCTTGAAGACAGTTCTACGCGCTTATTGTTTGCAGGCTGCCGCCATCAGCGCAGTGATCGCATACGCCACGCCGATCTTCGAGGAGGCGGGCGGCTCGCTGTCTCCGCCCGTGGCCACCGTGGTGCTGGGGGCGCTGCAGTCGGCGTCGGGGGTGGTGGCGGCGCTGACGGTGGAGCGGGCGGGCCGGCGCCCTCTGCTGGTGGGGTCGGCGCTGGTCGTGGGCGCGTCGCTAGGGGCGCTGGCGGTCGCGGGCGCCGACAGCGCGCCCTGGCTGCCGCCCGTTGCACTGGGCGTCTACATCACCGCCTTCGAGTTGGGCATCGGCCCGCTGCCCTGGTTCATCACCGCAGAGCTGGTGCGCACGCAACCAATACCACCGACAGGTGGTATTGACGCAATCTGTTGTCCGAACAATATGTCTACTTGACAGCGGCTTGGAGGGGAGTGGGGGTTCCGTCATCCAATCAGAGGCTTCAAATTCTGATGATGTCACTGCAGTGTTGCCGATACTAAGAAAAAGAATGAAATCTAACAGCTGGAAGCAACCGAAAATGGAAGACACCATAACTTATTTGCTTATGCATCGTGTGTGCGGTTCTGTGTCATCCATGGTTGTATGCTCTTATTTCGAATTGTTTTGTTACCGCTGCTGCTGTGATCTGATATGAGAAGGTCCTCACGACCACGTGTCTGCTGCACGAGTAAGTGGCAACATTGCTCTACCCCACCCGAGCTGACAAGTATACTGCGAATAATACTTCTGCCGACTTGACAGTCGGGAGTGGGGGAGAGCGATGTTGCCACTTACTCGGGCGGCAGACACGTGGTCGTACTTGCGTCAGATCAGCTGTTGCGGCATACACGTCTAACTTGTTGTATTTTTGGTAGAATTGTATTAATGACACTAGTTTATTTGATGATGTACTGTGAACAAATGTATCGCAGTTCCTTACACTAATCTCGCCAATGCAAGGAATAACGAATTATTTTTGCATAACACGCGCAGAGCAGATGAAAAGTAAGTACAGCGAGACGCGTTTTAAGAAGAAAGATGCATAGTATTTTTTATGAAAGATTTATAAAAGCGAAGTATCTAAACACAAGACATTCTTGGTTTGAGTATATACTTTTAACAGAACGTTCACAATTTTTAAAAAAAATTGCAGGACTCGAAATTACTGACTTTACGTGTTATTTACAAGGTTTTCAAGCAAGCGTCCTATTGAATGCATTGGCATAAAGATAAAAATTAGAAATGTACTTTAAGATGGATTATATACATTATGTCATAAGTATAATATCAGCCTTTAAGTAAGGGTCAGCTTTTAAGCAGGCAATTAACACTAGACGACACAACCGCACTCACAACGCATAACCAAACAAGTAATGGCGCTTGGCGCTCTTCAATTTTCAGTTGCTTCGCGCTATTAGATTTCATTTGTTTCTTGGTAAACGTCGGCAACTCTGTAGTGACATCATCACTACTTAAAGCCTCTGATTGGATAAAACGGAACCCCCTCTCCCGTGTCAACCGGGAGCTGTCAAGTCGGCAGACGTATTATTCGCATTATAGTCAGAAATATGAAGTAATATATTTCGAATCGATGTTGCTAAACCACCAACAAATTTAAATTGATTTGTTGATCAAAATAGCTCTACGTAATCCCCTGAATGCGTGTCAGATTTGTTGTATTAGGACACCGGCAGGCTAGCTGTCAACGTTCGTTTGGAAAGCTCATTCGAAAGAAAATTTGTCTCCAGTTGCCAGTCGGCAAGAACCGAGGTTAAAGACGGCTCCTTACATTTAATTTCATGTTCGGCAAGTAGCCCACTTCGTCGGTGACAGCAATAGGTATAGGCATAATTACCCTCATAAGTACACAAAAAACATTCGCTCTCAGGCAGCCCCCTAAACGAGTATTTCCATTAAAATCTCGCCATTAAAATTTTGCAGCATTACTTAAATTTCTCTATACCTCGTACAAGAGACTGTAAAAAGCCAATACCCTTTGGACAGACTTTTTTTTGTCAATCAATTTTTCGGTATTAAGGATCCGCAGAACATGGATTCTGACTACACAATTTGTTGCAATATCTTGCATATTGAATGTCATTAAAAGAAAAATAGATATTCGTAAGATATTATGAGATCTTATTCTATTATCTAGGGGTTGTGCAATCATCCACCTTAAGCACGAGCCGTCACTGCTAAGAAATAAAGATACAAAAAATAAGAAATAAGCTACGCTAACTCAAATCACCAAAACACCACACAAGACAATGCACGCGAAAAAAGTAAATTTCTAGACTACATGGAATGGCGGGAAAAGCGCGGGGGACAGAAAACAGGCGTGCATAAGATGCCATTGTCATTTGTTTATAAAAGTGCGGCAATTAGAATCTGTTGAGGTTAGTGCTTGTGTTTCAATATTTCCTTCAAGTCGTATTATCTGCTCTGATAAACGTAGTTATTTGTCTTGTACTGTAAAGACATGCAAAACTAATACCAAAAACTGTACGTTGAGTTTCTTCCTATTTCCAAAAGATGTGGAGAGGTGTGTGTGTGTTTAATGTGCTTTAGAGGACACGAAATTTGAATAAAATGGATAGAATAATAAAATGAATTGAAGTAGAGAATCAAATTAATGTAAGAAAATTAGTTTTAAATGTAGTACTTATGTATTTCTCGCGCTGGGTGTTATATTAAGAACATGGTGGACGTGACGTGATCGACAAAAACTTTTCAATGGAATTTGCCGCGTGTGAACTTACTGGTTATACTGTGGTACTTTATGGGTCAAAAGTAGTAGTAAAAAGTAGCAACTAATGTACTTCAGCTTCCGGGTCAATGACCCCATCCGTTTTTTGTCCAGTTTCCCTGATCCATTGAGCAAATGCTGAGATGGCCCCTTGTTTTGCTTCTGGACGTAAATGTAGCTTCACTGTTCGCACGTTTTGTTGATCACTCCTTTTGCTTATAATGGTAGGAGTTGAATTGATGTTCGTTTGCTATTTTGTTAGCAATGCAGAAAAATCAAATCAGTTCATTTACCGTTGAAATTGATTTTCTATAACTCGGGAACAAACATTTTTCAAATTTGTATTTTTCTAAATTAATAATTATTTTCTAAATTCTTGTTTCTAATTTTTCAAATGTTGCTTTTCTTATTTTTTTTTTTTATTCTGGGCCTCAAGAAAATGTGCGCAGATAATCTCTTTCCCACACGTCATATACAGTTTTTGACCAAATAAATAAAAGAATTGCGCGTGCGCAGGTGGGTCCGATGGCCGGGGGCGGCGCCGTGGCCATCAACTGGGCGACGGCCGCCGTCGTCACCGAGACCTTCCCCACGCTGTCGGCGCGCTTCGGCCAGCGCAGCGTGTTCGCGGCGTTCGGCGTGATGGCGGCGGTGGCGGCGGCCTTCGCGCTGCTGCTGGTGCCCGAGACGCGCGGCAAGACGCGCGCGCAGCTGCGGGAGGAGCTGGCGCGCTGGCCCAGGCGCCCGCGCGCCGCGCGCCCGCGCCGCCAGGGCGCCTGAGCGCTCCGCGCGCGCACAAATGCAGTTTGTGGTGCGATTCGTTCGCGCGCGCTGTAGATTCCGAGAATGGGTCACTCGCTTCGTAAGATATATATATATATATATATATATATATATATATATATATATATATATATATATATATATATATCAGCTCAAATCCCAACTCCGCGATGGAATGTGTCACGGCATTTCGCCTTTTTCTCGGTTTTGTCGGTAGAAGTCGCATGAGCGCAAGCACTGCTTGATACGGTCGCCATTATGCGAAATACCGTGACATATTTCATCGCGAAGATGGGATTTGAGTGGCCTTGAGGGGCAAAGTTAGAAAAATCACAGTATAGGTGTGTCAACTAGCCGCCTTTGGGGCAAGTTTTCTGAAGCTCGTTTGAGGCTAGTTCCTCGCTTGTCCGTACGGTGCGCACGATCGGATTGGGTCGCAGTGTAAGATATACATCTTAAGACATCTAAAACTGTGGCTATTACACAGTTTTACAAAACATTTTCTAACCATTTTCGAAACTGTTCGCTCTAAACTTTACCAATTCCACCGCGAAACGGCAAATCACTGACTTGAAATTAGAAATCACCTTGCCACCTCGCATCACGACGAATCACGACCTTGCCAATTGAGACCCAGAGATCGCAGCGCTTATACGCGCGAGCTGTTAGAACTAGCCTCACATAAGCTTCAGTTTTACACTTGGAGTGAACACACCTTCAAATCTTACTCCGTGGCAGTTCCAAGTTGAGGACGAACATCGGACCTTCAGTCCTCGCGTTAACATTAAACATCCTTGACCCTGTCCAATGCATTATTAAGCACGGAGTGCGCGGCTGACGCACTTTCCCGGGGAAAGTGACGCTTCACCACGCAGTTCCAAGTTGAGGATGAGTTTCGAGCCTTCAGCCCTGGCGTTAACATTAAACACTCTTGAGTCTGAGCAATGTGCAAAGGTGAGCAAATTATTAAACTAAAGACGTAGTTTGAATTTATGACTTTATTTTCATGCATACAAATTATTTTTAATATTTAGTAAACATTGCATTTTTATTTATGAGCATTCCTTTTTAACTGTTGCCCAAATATTTTCTATTCGGTTCATATCTCGACTGTTATTGGCTATTGCAGCACAGGCTTTTCTATTGTTCAATGGCAGTAACTGAGACACTTTCCACCCTGTGGAGTAAACAAATTAAATAACAGTTTTACCAACATCAGTTGCACATGAAACACCATCAAAAAAGTAGCAGACGTCGTTATGTATGGTTTTGAAAACAATAGGAGTGCTGTCAGATGGGTTTAACTTGAACTTTAAAAAAAATAGTCTAATAATGTGCACACCTCTGTATAATTAGGCATGGAGTGAGCAACTGATGCACTTTCCTGCGGAAAGTGACGCTTCGCCACGCAGTCCCAAGACGAGGACGTGACTCGGACGTACGGCCCTCGTGTTAACATAAAAAACTCCTTGAGCCTGGCCAACGCACAATTACCAACGCATTTTATGCGAATACACCTTAAACATAATTTGGCGTATGTATTGTCTTAATGTTTTCCAGGAAAGCCTCCATTTTCTTGCCTTCAGTTTGCCTCAAGTGTTTTTCCTCCGTGTATGTATACTCGCGCATGAACGAATCATATCATATATTGCATTTCAGACGAAATTTGTTTCTCTTACTATTTGTGTATTTATTTTTATTTTGTCCCATCATCATTTTCGGATTACACGTTACATGAAATGATGATTTTTTTGTGAATATGTTTGAATGTACGCCAAGCACAATAAATCTCTGAGAATTCTCATATGTCCTGATATGTGAATAATTCTATAAAAAATGAACTTAGAAAAATGGTGTTGTTTTGATTCCAACTTTTTTTAGCATGAACCAGCAAATTAATTTTTTTGAGATGTGTTCTAAGGATTTAGTTTGAGCATCGTGAATATTTTTGTCAGCTAATTTTCTGAATACTCTGGTCTCTTCCATCTTAAATATTCATAATTTCCAACACTAAACTACTAACGATCTACCAGTGACATGAATTCCATGGAATGAAGGGAATGAGTCATTCCCCTAAGCAAAGCACAGAAAAATCCTTTCTATATTTAAAATATTCGTTGCTGATGGCCAGAGCAAAACTGTTTACTCAACCCAGATTCTGAGCTAAGTACTAGTGGTTGAACTGTAACAATCGATATTTTCAAAACGGTGTGTAAATTCGTCTCGTGACATCAGCGAAGCTTCGTTCTTCGAAGGTGCAGGCGTTCGACTTCGTCATGCCTCGTGAAAAGTCGGGTCGTTCGTGAGTGCGCGAGAAGAACAAGGCCCTACCACCCGGTATGCCATCTGAAGGAAAGTCGGTTGCAAATTGAAGCAGCGGCCGGACGCCATTAGTATGGCAACATTGCGCGGGAATTTCAAATACGATACTTTCAAATACGAATATACTTTCTAAATATAACGCATGCTACTTGAAACACTTCAGTTTACCCAATATATGAAATGACTCTTCATTCATGTGCATAGAAGATAGAAATATCTTAGTCACATGCTCTACATACTTGAAATTTCAGGAGAAGAAAATGTCAGCGAACATTTTACCTGAAAAGAATGTAAGCTGGATGCCAAGTCATGATAAATTTTAAAACAAATTTAATATTTTTATTTAGGTACATGTTTATGTATTTGTCATGAACGCAAACTATTTTGATCAATTTTTAATTTTAGGCATGAAGCCTTAGCTGTAGAACCCTCAGCCTGACATGGCATTACTACGTCCACTGTTTTTTTTGCAACATCAATCCCATTGGAACCCATGCTTCAAAATTTCACCCCTCTTATAAACAATAGTTAAATTGATAATATCCACTCGCAGATTTTATTTATAAGCCAAATGAAGTAAGACGACTAAACAACAGGCTGGTTATTTCAACACAATTACGTTGAAAGCTATTAAATGGATTTACAGCACACAGTGAAACACATTAGAATTCATATACATATGAATATATACATATACATATGAAATTCATATACATTAGAATTCATACTCGTATTCACATCACAGTACCAAATAGTAATTTTTCACTTACTGAAAAGGCCTACCAGAATATGATTGTCATTGTCCGTGAAGAGTAAGGAAATAGATGGCACCAAGAAAATTTCCTAAAATGTGCATGTATTCCTTACATTGTCTATTATTAAATTTTTAGCATTTACTCTAAGGATATAGGGTTGCATGTACCCCAGGTTGAAGTCATAATACTTTAATTATTACCAAACAAGGCACTGAGCTAATTGATCTTCAAATTAGTTTTTTCTGTAAGAGACAGTTCTGTATTTCAATTTCTAATCAAGCAGCACTTCCTACATAAGTTTTGCATAGCTTAAATGAAAACTAGTTTTTGTACTTTTCCAAACATATGTCATATGTGGAAAATTACTTCCTTACCTTTCCAATTTAGTATTAAAATTCACTCTACCAAATTTAGTAGTAGATGGGGAAATAAAAAGAGAAATTACATGAATAACAATTTTATTGAAGTAATGTTTATTGATATGATATAAGTGTATGCATCATTATATGAAGGTTAGTATATCAAGATTACAAGATTTACTTGTGAAATGATATATCACTGCCTTTTGAATATCTCTTCGTACACGCGAATGCAGCACAAGACTTCACCATTTTAGATTTAGCGAACGCACAATGAAAGCACGAACAAAAATCCCCACAATATTCAACACATCACAAACGCTCACTCCATGTGTTGCCATTCTAATGGCCGACTTCCTCCTCTTCAATTTGCAGCCGCACACTAGCGCTGTTGCACACTCTATTGTAGAATAGTAGTACCTCTATGGAGAAGAATGAATATTAGAATTCATTCCGTTGTGATCGACTGGTAGCAATTTCAAGTTCGAAAGAATTTATTATTTTGCCTTTTTGAGAGTGTTTTATGTACGTACTAACTACATTATAATACAATGAAAGTATAAAGCACCTAATAATACCGAGAATGTTTACATTAAGTTAAAGAAAGTATTCTAAACAAACTAATTCTTTGCGTACCGTTCTGCAGTTCTCCCTTGCGGAAAGGGAATGCATTGGCGAACTCATTCCGCGCCGTAGTCATGGCATCTAGCGAGGAAAGTAGGAACCACGAAGTCTACAAGACTTCGTGGAAGGAACAACCCACGTTGATAGGCACAGCCGCTAGACACGGGCGGCGCAACGCCCACGGATCCCTTGCGATTCATTCGAAGTAGGCACGATCAACTTTCAGATGAATTAAGTATTACAGATATTTCGAGGAATCACACCACATAGGAATTGCAGACGGAAGTTTGGATTGTATTCGCCCTTGGTCTATTATGAGATAAATTCTACCAGGATAGTCGTGAGAGGTGATACCAAAAATAATACAATATTTGTATTCAGAGCAAAAACAAGAAACAAGATGCAAGAAAGAAAACTAACAGGATGTGAAATTTGTCCGAAGAATTTAAACCGCAGAGCATCCAGAGAATGTGAAAAGTGTAGGAAAACAGTACAACGGTAGAACAGTAGAAACAGTAGAAAAGTGTAGAAAACAGTAGAACACATTCATTGTTTGTATAGATCATGAAAAACATTATTACTGAACTCTATAGATACATTTTCAAATTAACATTCACCGTATACTAAAGTTAACGCACTGATTTTTCATTTGATGAAAGAAGAAAATATGCTTTAATGCATTGATGGGTTTTATAAATTTGTTAATAATTTTAAATAAGTACGGAAATAAATAAGGTTAAGTTGTAAATCACGTAAATACCGAATTATATTTAATAACCGAATTATATTTGTTTATAATGTTAGAAGGCATTTAGCCCACGAAATTTTCCCAGGAGTCTGTTTACTCCTGGGCGACCTGTTATCTTCCTATGCAAGACACCAGGGTTAATATTCACACTTTGTGAAAATTCATATCATCTTTAACTGTTTTACGTTTTTTATACCTTGGCCTGCAAAAGTACTTCCCCTACTAAAACTATCACCTCACGCCACTGTGATCTACTAAACCTAGATAATATTTCTGAAGAATTAAATTTGCACCATTTCATTCGCTGATGTGGATTTATTTGTGGAGTAAATGAGTTATTGCTCAGGGCGTCAAATTATTTAAATTAAAATATTTTAGAAATCTTTAAACATGTTTTGAGACAATCACTACTAAAAGCGGATCTTTCAAGGGAAGCGTGCTTAAAGGACAAGTTGTAGTATTAGTGTTGAAAGTGAGACGATGCTCATATGTTGTGATAAATCTGTGAATGCAACAGAGAAAACAAAATACTTTCGTCTGACCGAAAGGACCAAAATAACCAAAAAGGACAAAAGGTCGTGACAAAGGGGACAAAATTGACAAGGTGGTGTAATGATTTCATTTCTGGCACATTCCCCAAAAACAATTGCAAAAGAAAGATAAGTATTTATTAAACTGTAATTAATAAAACAACGTGTACGTGAATCGATAGCAATAAGACAGAAGAATAGCGCGCCGTGAAAAGCCATATTTCGACGATTTTGGAAACACATTGGATTCAGTAATTTTGAAAAGAAATCTGACCGTACAGTTAATTGAAAAGTAAATAAATAAACATTGTAGTCTTTGTTTGAACACGATCGGACGACGGGTTCATTTAAATTTAGAATATGAAGATTGGAGAAAAGTCCCAGTGACTTGTCAGATGCAATAACTTAAATAGAAAATTTTTATGAAGAAACCTTAATTAGGCAACGAGAGGCGTTGTAAATGGTCTTTGTCTGAATTTAATAAAAATTATAGCAGATCCAAAAGACTTATAACACATTGAATTTCTGAGCTGAAGAAATATTACAAAATAATAATATCAAAACAAGTGACGAATTGGTGTACAATTTCGACAGAGAAATTTAGCGTTTTCGACGTATAAAATATCAAAAATATATGTTTGGGCCAAGAAACTTTAACATTGAGCAAAAGCGTTAATAAATAAACGCATAGCCATGTAGGAATAACTTATATTGTGGATTTTAGAAAAATTTGGGAAGACAACAATGAAAATGCAAGAACGAAATTCGCCGGCATTTTTTCTATTACGAGGTGACGTGTTAAATCGACATGGTTTTAAGAACACTTCTTTCGAGTCAGGGGCGACAGTAACATCGAATCCATGTTGGATGAATTTGAGATTTGAGAAATTGGACTTAGACATTTTTGTGATGAAGCGGTACAGTGCAATGGACATTCTAACGAGTATTGAAAACCGATATTGAGGCAGTGAATGATAGAAGAGAGAAGAAGTTGTTTTTCATTTTTATTTTGAATCTGTGCTTCGAAGTTGATCGAGAAATTTTGGACTTCATGGAGAACTTCTTATGAAGAAAGTCGGCAGACGCGGGATTGATGCGTGCGAATACATCGGCGCGTGCAAGTGGGCATACAATTGACGACCGAGCTGGCAATGGCGCTGTCTCTGCGGAATTCAACAACAGGAAAGTGTCACATTCGTGGCGTATCATCAAACTAGATATTTGTTTTTCGAGAATACTCAAGTAAATTAAATTAAACTTTGACAAGACCAGTGAAAAATATTAAAAGTTTAAAGGAACAATGCATGCAATTGTTGCCGCACAAAGCAATGCAAATGTTAGTCTCATTTTCTTATTGTTAAATTTATAATTACGCACGTACGAAAGAAATTTTTCTTATAACATTATTTTTTATAAAAAAGGAATTCCTGAACGCATGAATAATTAAACATCAGCGGATGATTATTAGTTTCATTCGAATGTAATGGTATTTAAGTGATAACGATATTGTCAAGCATGAGTACATTTATGTAATTATACATTGTTGAATTGTTATTGAGAGAAGGCAACAGAGGACGGTAGCGCTCCATGTTGAACGAGAAAATAAACGAAAGAGAGCGATGTTTAAAGTTCTTTCTTTCTTTATGATAAAAGGTGTTATTATTTCTGTTGTACCAAGTAGCCATAGTATCGTGTAAAATGGGTAACCATAGGGTTGTTGATGTATGGAGACAAAAGGGAAGGCGATGACAGAAATGTACTCCGATTGATTACGAATAAATATGTTCTTTTAATGTGAATAAAGAATAATTATTTTATGATGGAGAACTAATATCGACGGGAGATCAACACATCAATATAAAAAGATAAGTATATGATCTTTTTATAACATCAATTTCAGTATTTAGAAAACCTGTGCATGCTGCAATAGCGAACGTTGTTTACAGGTATTTCCCGTACGGGGCCAGCCACGACCTACGACCTAAAAAAAATAATTTATGCAACCTCGTAATATAACAATACTTATTAATATTGATTAATTGAAGAAGGGGAGTAGTAGTTTCGGTTGCATTGGCACCACAACGTGTGGCCAGGTTAATTCAAGAAGGAAGTAGTACGGATGCATTGGCGCAATAACGTGGGACGAAGTAGTACGGTTGCATTGGCGCAATAACGTGGGGTGAAGTTACGGTTGCAGTGGCAAAAGGGACAAAGGTACGAACGGGACATTGGAACAAAAATGGACAATGGGACTAAAGCGACAAAGGACAAACGGGGACAGAAGGAGTACATGGGACACGTGGGACAAAGCAACAAACGGGTCAAACGAGATAAAAGGGACAAAATACAGAAAGGAAAATTAGATTAGATTAGATTAGATTTATTTAAACTGCAATTGGGCATAACCCGGTGGCAGCTAATTACAAAAACATAAATATACACAGCCTTTCTGTAATATAGAACTCTAAAACTACTACTACTAATAATAATAACAACAATAATAATAATAATAATAATAAGAAGAAGAAGAAGAAGAAGAAGAAGAAGCAAATTATATACTAATTGTAGTAATAATAATGGTAAAATAATGATAATAATATAAAAACTGACTGATTCATAAAACATTAAATTACATTAAGAGAGAAAACACACACACACACACACTGCATTAGTATCACACTGCACTTCACTGCACTTCACTTCACTAAGACCTGAAAACATTTCCTTCTTTATTTCTCTGCTATACACTGCACTACACCTCACTTCACAATAGAACACTTATGCATCGCTATATAACCCACTATTCTCCCTCATTTACTTAATAATACCCTAAATTAATTTCCTAAACTGTTGAACACTTTGAGGAAAGGGTTCAAAGGTTTTTGCAGGCAATCTATTCCATTCCGTAATCGTTCGATTTGTAAAAGAAAATTTTCCCGACATCCGTTCTCTGCTGTCTTAAATTTATTTTGTGCCTGTGATCCACTCTACTGATGTATGTAGGAATACTTAGCCGCCGATTAATTTCTTTCCAAGCTGGATGACCATTATAAGCTTTATACAAGGCGCAGAGTCTTGATCGTCTGTTTTTGAGTGAATCCCACCCTGCCGTTTTCTTGTCCCTGAAAGTAAATTTAGCTGCCCTATGCTGAATCCTTTCCAAGTGTTTACACTGCATAATCTTGTGCGGATCCCAACAAATTGTTCCATATTCCATTAATGGACGAACAAGAGATAAATAAGCAATTTCCCTCGCGTTTGCCGTACAGTGAAGTGGTGGCGTTGCCTACAACAGGCTTTCCCTACAACAAAATCTACGTGTTTTTTCCAACTTAATTTACTATCGAAATGAATTCCTCGGTACTTGCACGAGGAAACTCTCGGAATAATGTCATTATTTAAACGGTAATGTGTTTCACTGTAATTATGACCCCTGCCAAAAGTGATGGATTTACTTTTAGAGCTATTTATGGACATTCCGTTATTTTCCGCCCAGTAATGTAACGCATCAAGATCCTTTTGCAGTATTTCTTCATCTCTTTTCGAGTTAATACTACGATATATTATGCAATCGTCTGCAAATAGCCGAACATTTGAGGTTAATTGCGCCGGCAGATCATTGACGAAAGCTAGAAATAGAAGGGGTCCAATGACACTCCCCTGCGGTATTCCTGACGTAACGCTTGCCCCGGAAGATAACTCTTGTCCAATTCGGACTTTCTGTTTTCTATCTCGCAGAAACTCGCTAATCCACGCCACCACCCTGGGATCTATGCCTGAATTCATTAATTTCTGTACAAGCCGATCGTGTGGAACGACATCAAATGCTTTAGCAAAATCTATAACTACTGCATCTACTCTCCCGCCCGCGTCAATTTCATCTGCTAGATCCTGAAATTGCGTGACTACCTGACTTTCGCATGAATAACCACTCCTGAACCCGTGTTACCCATCGTAGAGCCATTTTTTAATTTCCCATTCTTTCTTAATGTAACTCCCAACTAGATGCTCCATAAGCTTGCACACCACTGACGTAAGACTTACCGGCCTATAATTGCATAATTTAGTTTTGTCACCACTTTTAAAAATTGGTACGACAAAGGCTAATTTCAAATCTTCCGGTACTTTTGAATTATTCAAAGACACGTGAAAAATTCTAATTAGGTACGGTAATATTGCCTTTCCTGCTAGTTTAATTAAATCCGTAGAAATGTCGTCTGGACCCCTTGACTTACCATTTTTCATTGACTTTACTTTATTCCATAGAACGTTTACTTCAATATTAAACTGATTCGCAACCGAAGGCCCTTGAATAAATGGATGGTCCGCACTAGTTTTGAAAACAGAACTAAAATACTTATTAAATGCATCCGCTTTTGCCCGATTGTCAGTAATTAGCGTGTTTCCATTTTCGCGAATAACTGGGATATCCTCTTTATTTCCTTTCCTTCTACGAACATATTTATAAAAGCCTGTCCAGTTATTTCCCTTCCCACCTAGAATATTCTTTAAATATGCCTCCTGAGCAATTTTCTTTTCGCGCTCCAATTCTTTTGAATGATTTCGAAAAATATTCATATGCTCGCTACTACGCTTTCTGTTCTTAAATGCCTTTCTCGTTATCCTCTTCATTCTCCTAATTTTTGCATTGTAGTATTCTGGATCCGGATTATTTTTTAGAATTTTGCACGGAACAAACTTTTGCAAAGCTTCGTATATAATATCTTTAAACACGCCCCATATTTCTTCCATACCGCCCTCTGTTCTTAGAAAGCGGTCATATTGTTCCCTAAAGAAGCCTTGAAGCCCGCTTACATTTGCTTTCTTGTATTGCCGTACTTTCGTTTCTATTGTAATGCCTTTCCTTGAAATATTTCCGTCTAAGTCAAGAAGAACCGCTTTGTGGTCACTAATACCCTCAACAACTTCACAAGATATGAAAAGTTCATTCGGCCTAACTAGGTAGACATCCAAAATCGCATCCTGTCGCGTCCCAGTCCGAACTACCTGGATAAAACCCCCTTCCCAGACCAGCCCGTTCACTAAATTTTGGACTTTCCCTTCGCTAACGGTTCCCTCCCAGTTTACGCTCGGAATATTTAAGTCGCCTCCAATAACAATAGCATGGCCATTTTCGTTTCCCGTTCTCTGAATGATGTTATCTAAAATGTCATATCCATCGCTCGGAGGCCTATAGCATGCAATAATTTCTAAAACAGTTCCTGACGTAATAATTTCTATTCCCATCATTTCAAACTCTCTACTGACCCACTCTAATCTAAATGAACAAAATAACAAAACTTCGGCCTATCGGGCTTGTGTCGCAACCTTTCCTACTCACAAAATAAAAGGTCACTTTTACCACTTGAATCATAAACTATTTTCGATTTCTTAACATTTTCAGTAAAACGCGATTTCTTAACATTTTCAGTAAAATGTAGTTTTTTATAAAAAACTGCATTTTCTGAAAATTGACTCACTTAAGGATGGTAACATTTTTCATGCAATATAAATAAGCCTGCAGTTAAACTCGCTCAATGCGGAACGTGCATAATGCAACTAGTGGTGCTACAACAGCACATACTTTCCCGTATTATTGGAAGCAGCTACGTAGAATTGTAACATTGCACTTTCTGCCCTACTAACATCTTGGCTATTATTTGAAAACGCCCAATTCAACCAAGAAGCGATCAGTCACGATGAAAGATATATAGGTGTGTTAACTAGCTGACTTGGGGTAAATTTTCTGAAGCCAGTTTTGAGGTTAGTTCCTATGGAGGTTTGTCCGTATGGTGTGCACGCTCGGTTTGGGTCGCGGTGTAAGATGTACATCTTAAGATGACATCTTAAACTGTGGCTGTTGCGCATTACACGACCACTCACGACATTGCCCAAATGAGACCCAAAGATCGCAGCACTTATATGCGAGAACTGTGAGAACTAGCCTCACATAAGCTTCAGTTTTAGACTGGGCGGGAACACATATATCTTACACAATACAAACAACTATTTCCATCGCAGTGTAGTCAAAACTATGTGAATTCCACAACTGCATAAAAATATAATACGACAGTTTTGTAAACTTGTATTGGAAAAAGAAGTCTGATACCATACAGTTCTATCAAATCACAACAATGACACGTAATTCACAGAAATTCGCGACAGCGATACGGAATTCAATTTTTGCGTTCCCTGCATTGTCGATACTCCCTTAAAGAGCTAACAATTTTTATTTCCAATACTTGAAAAGAAATAATTTCTTTAAAGATTAATGTGTAAATGTATAACAAAAGGTCGAATATAAAAACGAACAAAAATAATATACAAAATTGCAAATTCTAATTTACGACGCATCCGGGAGTCTGAAGCGCAGTAAATTTGTTGCAGGCTATTATGTTTGTCACGAAATTTTACAAAAAATACATGTATTTTCAAAAAGATTAAACATGTTTTGATAAATATTGAGAAAATCAGCTGCTATCTATCGCCGCCCAAGTACATTTTTTTGACATTTTCCTCATTTTTCGGTTTCTTAATGGTAGAACGGAAATATTAATTTTAGAATATTAAAGAACACTAAAACCTTGTCCTTAATGGCAATTTTAAAAAAATTTAGCCTTTTTTTTTAAAGAAATTGGCTTTTAAGCGCTACTAAAATTGCGAAATTTGAAGCTCTTTTTCACAGAAAATTTTTGAGTTTTCAAAAAGCTTCATTTGAAGTCATTTGAGGCACTTACATTCACAAATATAATAAACAACAATTACAAATTGCTGGTAATGAACATATTAAAGATTTGAGAGACCTTTCAAAAAGATTACATTTGTGTATATTTTGAAAAAACAAAAGAAAACACCCCAAAATGAACTTTAAGTCATATTAAAGAGTGCAATTAGCACTATCTGTTCCAAAAGGTGGAAAAAAATGTGGGGTCATTTATGAGAAAATGGCGTTTGAGCGTTTGTGAAAGTGCGGAATTTTGAGCTAGTTTTCACAGAAAAAGTTTTGATTTTTCGAGAAACTTTACTTGACATTATTTAAAGCACATGTACTCATTAATATAATGTCAACAAATCGCTGCTAGTGTAAATATTAACGACGTGAGAGACATGTCAAAAGAATTACAGTTTTGCAGTTTTTGAAAAAAGAAAAGAATAGAGCAATATGGCGTTTATGTCATCTAATAGAATACACTTAGCACTATCTCTACTATTAAAGAAAAAAATTTGAGCATTTTGGAGAAAATCATGTTTTTGTATTTTTTTAAAATTGCACATATTGCACACAATATTGTGCGAAAACTTCTAAAATTTTGAAAAAAAATGTTCATGACCTTAAAGAAAGAATTCACTATGAAGAATAAATTTTATTTGAAGGAAAAATCTTTGTTTTCAATTTTTTAGTTCGAGGAAGGCACCGTATAAAATTCAAACTTTTGTAATTTTGGAAAATTCTGAGTTAACCGTGAAGATCGGACCTATGCCACCTTAATAAGTGTATTTTACTCTAATCTCACAAGAAATTTAAAGAAAAAATTTGGAGCCGTTTTCGAGAAACTTTTGAAAATGTCCGCTGGCTTCATGTAAAGTATTATTTCCCCCCAAAATTAATGTTTTCCAAAATCTCAGAGCTTCGACTCAGGCGAGATGGACAGGGGTTTCTTCGATTTGTAAAAAAAAATCTTATGCAGAGTTTAGACGCTAGTGTTGTTCACATACACCGGACAGACGGACCAGTGCCGGATTACTGCAAAAGCAGACTAAGCAATTGCTTAGGGCCCCTGTCAAATTGGGGCCCTTCTAAAAGATGAGATTTATTGATCTTTGTTAACATTTTTAAAAATTAGCAATATTATCTACCTAATTAAATTTGAAAATATTTCTAAGTATATATAAGGTTGCTTACATACACTTATGATAATGTTATTATTAATATAATAGTTTAAAAATATCAATTTTTCAATCCGTCATTTTTTTCTTTAGTGCAAACACTGTACACATCAAAGCACAGATGGAGTGTGCTTAAAATACTTGTTGGCAATGAAAATCTTTTTGAAGAAACTTTCGGATACACGATGGGAAGCAGGCGCTGTTGACGCGGAAGCAATACTTAATTCATACTCTCAAATTCTTAACGCGTTAGATTTAATAACTGACGTTAATGATCAACTAGTGGTGCTACAACAGCACTTACGTACTTTCTTATTAGAGGAAACAGCTACGTAGCACTGAAATATTGCACTACCTTTATGCGCTACTAACATCTTAGCCTACAACTCACTGTTTCCATCGCAGTGTTGTCAGAACTATGTGAATTCTATAACTGCACAAAAATAGAATACAAAAGTTTTGTGAATCTGTATGGGAAAAACAAGCCTAATACCCTGGACAATGTAGAAATGCATTCCATAGGGCCATGATTAGAGAAGAGTATTTTAAAATCATGCAACAAATTCTCTACTCACTACAAATGGTACAGCATTTGGTGCGAAAACTAACATTTTCATGCAAATATCAACATAAATTAGACAATTATAACTCCTTTTGCATACAGCTCCATAAGGTTACAACAATGACATGTAATTCACAGATATTCGCGAGCGCAAAGTGAATTCCATTGTTGTAGACCCTGCATTGTCGCTATTAATTCTTTTAACTTATTTCAAATATTTCAAAATAAACAATTTCTAAAATATTAATGTGTAAGTGTATAACAAAAATTCGAATGTAAGAAACGAAGTAAGAAATAATATGCAAAACTGCACATTCTAATTTACGACCTACCCAGCTGTCCGAAGCGCAGTATATTTACAGCGAGCTATTATGTTTGTTACAAAATTATAGAAAAACTACACGTATTTTGAAAAAAATAAACATGACCTTATATGAAGATATTTTGATAAATACATGGAATTGAGAAAAAAATATATTATTAAAATTGTAGTTGTAAGAAAACGACGAAAACGAAGCGCAGTCAATTCGAGCGGGATATTATGTTTGTCAGGAAATTATAGAAAAACTACTCATAGTTTCAAAAAAATCAACTTGACCTTATCTGAAGATCTGTTTTTGATGAGCATATTTCGCTAAGAAAAACAATCGTGTCTTCACAATTGTAGTTGTAGAAAGTGTACAATTGTAGTAGTGAAGTTGTAGAAAGTGTACAATTGTAGTGCTACAGAATGGCACAGACTTTCCCGTATTAGTTTTCTATTTCCTTGGGTCTTCGCTAGCTATTCGGAATTGCGACATACCCTTTCTTGCCAGCTGCCATTTATCACAGCACAAACTACATTTTTTTCTCATTTTCTTAATTTTTCGGTTTCCCATTGATAGAACGGCAACATTAATTGTAGAATATTAAAGAACACAAAAACCTAGCCCTAAATAGCAATTTTCTTTTAAAAAGAATGTGCCGTTTTAAAGAAAATTGCATTTTAGCGCTACTAAAAATGCGAAATTTGAAGCTCATTTTCACAGAAAAAGTTTGAGTTTTCAAAAAAACTTTCATTGAAGTTATTTGAAGCACTTACACTCACAAATATAATAATCTTTACAAATTGCTGGAAATGTGCATATTAAAGGAGTGAGAGATCTTTTAAAAAAAATACATGTATGTAATTTTTGAAAAAAACAAAAAATAACTCAATGTAAACTTTACGTGATATTAAAGAGTGTAATTAGCACTATCCGTTACAAAAGTTTGGAGAAAAAATTCGGAGCCATATATGAGAAAACGGCGTTTGAGCGTTTCGGAAAATGCGGAATTTTGAGCTACTTTTCACAGAAAACGGTTGTGTTTTCGAGAAACTTTACTTGACATTATTTAAAGCTCATGAACTCCCTAATAAAATAATGTCAACAAATCAAGGGTAACGTAAACATTAACGACGTGAGAGACAAGTAAAAAAATACATTTTTGCAATTTTTGAAAAAACAAAAGAAGAGAGCAATATGGCGTTTTTGTCATCTCATAAAATACATTAGGCACTATACCTACCGAAAGTTTAAAGAAAAAACTTAGAGCCGTTTTTGAGAAAACCATGCTTTTGTAATTTTTTAAAATTGCACATATTGTACGCAATATTGCGCGAAAACTACTAAACTTTTCAAAAAAATGTATATGGACTTAATGAAAGAACTCAGTTTGGACAACAAATTTTATTTAAAAGAAAAATCTCTATCTTCAATATTGTAGTTCCAGAAAGACGGCGAAAATATTTGAAACTTTTGCAGTTTTCGAAAATTCAGAGTTATCCGCGTAAATCGGACCTATGCCACCTTAATAAGCGTATTTTACTCTATTCTTACAAGAAATTTAAAGAAAAAATTTGGAGCCGTTTTTGAGAAAATTTGGAAATTGTCCGGGGGGCTTCATGTAAAGTACCCCCAAATTTTACAGAATCTTTTTCAAAATCTCAAAGCTTTGTCTAGAATAAGATCGACCTGGGAATATTTATTTTGAAAGAAATGGTACGTATGTTTTAGGCGTTAGCAGTGTTCACAGACGGACAGACGGACGTTTTCCTTTCAATTGGGTTTTCGGTATCAAGGACCCAGAAAACAGGGTTTCTGGCTACACCACGTGTTAGGGGATTCTTTTCTTAATTTAGCAACTGGTTTTATCCACTTTTTCGTTATCACGGCCCAACAATGACTTTCTTTCCGCCGAAAATTGGCCATATTTTCGTGCAGCATTACATAACTTTCCCTGTACTACGTATATCACTCCGTGTATACGTAGAGAAAGAGACAATCCAAACATGTTCCAGACAAAAAATTAATATCTCCAGTGGGAAAATCTGCCTGACCTAAAATCAAATCTCCCTGCCCCGCCCCCTAGGGGTGTGGGAGACAACTTTGAAATCTTAAATGGAAATGTTCCCTCAATTTTTACTTTCCCGTATACGTACGTATACACGGAGTGATATACGTAGTATAGGGAAAGTTATGTAATGCTGCGCGAAAAAATGGCCAATTTTCGGCGGAAAAAAATAAATTGCCGGGCCGTGAAAACGAATAAGTGGATAAAACCAGTTGCTAAATTAAGAAAAAAAATCCCCTAACACGTGGTGTAGCCCGAAACCCAGTTTTCTACGTCCTTGATACCGAAAACACAATTGAAAGGAAAACGTCCGTTTGTCCGTCCGTCCGTCCGTCCGTCTGTCCGTCTGTCCGTCTGTGAACACTGCTAGCGCCTAAACCATACGTACGATTTCTTCCAAAATGGATATTCCCCTGTCGATCTGATTCTAGTCGAAGCTTTGAGATTTTGAATAAGATTCTTCAAAATTTGGGGATACTTTATATGAAGCCCCCCAGGGATTTTCAAAATTTTCTCAAAAACGGCTCCAAATTTTTTCTTTAAATTTCTTGTATGAATAGGAGTAAAATACATTTTTTAACATGGCATAGGTCCGATTTTCACGTATAGCTCTGAATTTTCGAAAATTGTGAAAGTTTGACTTTTTTTCGGCGTCTTTCTCCAACTACAAAATTGAAGATAGAGATTTTTTCTTCAAATAAAATTTGTTCTGCATATTGAGTTCTTTAATAAAGGTCATGTAAATGTTTTTCACAATTTTGGTAGTTTTCGTGGAATATTGCGTGCAATATGTGCAACATTAAAAAATTACAAAAACAATATTTTCTCAAAAACGGATCCAAATTTTTTCTTTAAACGTTTGGTAGGGATAGTGGTAAATGTACTCTATCAATGACATAAAAGCCATTTTGGTCTATCGCTTGGGTTTTTCCAAAATTACAAAAATGTAAATTTTTTTACTTGTCTCTCACGTCGTTAATATTTACATTATCTGCGATTTTTTCACATTATTATATTTACGAGTATATATGCTTTAAATAATGTCAAGTAAAGTTTCTCGAAAACACTACCGTTTTCTGTGAAAAGTAGCTCAAATTTCGGCATTTTCAGAAATGCTCAAACGCCATTTTCTCGTATATGACTGCAATTTTTTTCTTGAAATATTTGTAACGGATAGTGCTAATTACACTCTTTAGTATAGCGTAAAGTTTATTTTGAGTTATTTTTTGTTTTTTCAAAAATTACATAATTGTAATTTTTTTGAAAGATCTCTCACATCTTTAATATGCACATTACCAGCAATTTGTAAACATTTTTATATTTGTGAGTGTAAGTGCTTCAAATAACTTCAAATAAAGTATTTTGAAAACTCAAAAATTTTCTGTGAAAATGAGCTTCAAATTTCGAATTTTTAGTAGTGCTAAAATGCCATTTTCTCTTAAACGGCACATAATTTTTATAAGAAAATTGCCATTTACGGCTAGGTTTCTGTGTTCTTTAATATTCTAATATTAATATTTTCGTTCTACCAAAAGGAAATCGAAAAATTAAGAAAATGCAAAAAAATGTATATTTGGCGGTGATAGATGGTAGCTGGCAAGAAAGAGTATGTTGCAATTCCGAATAGCTAGCGAAGACCCAAGAAAATAGAAAACTAATACGGGAAAGTCTGTGCCATTCTGTAGCACCACTAGTTCATTAAAGAATTTGATTTGACGTGGTTAAATCAGCGCGGGCGATTTGAAGCCGCTGGACGTACATGAATACAAATCATCGGATCGTCTCGCGATCAAAAAATGTTTTAGACCAAACTTATGTATTTTTTTAGTGTAGAATCCGAGTCTGCAAAAAGTGTGGGTTCTCATTTAGGATTACAAAGTTGGTTCCCGCCTCACCCTCAAGGGGCGAGCGGGGAAGTTTGATTTTAGTTCTGACAGATGTCCCTCTTGGAAATATTAATGTTTTGCCTTTGACATTTTTTAGTACGTCGCATAGTTTTCGAGTTATTTTGATTTGTCGAGTTAAATGGGACATTCTGTATATAAATAAATAATGTTAAATAATAATGTTTTAGGTTTAAAATGTAACCGTTTGTGATTTATTAACTTGTTTGGATTTTTTAGTGCATCAATTAAAATCAGAAAAGAGTCAGCTGTTTCTCTTATGTTCGTATTTATCGAGGAAATGTTTCTTTGGGTAGTTAAGCTTTATCCGTACTATTTCAAATACGATACCGAATTTATCACTCTTGCTCTTAAATCAGTCACATACAAATTTTAAAATCCTTGAAAAAAATTCAAGCTTTAAAATACGTAACAGTTTTCTAACCTTATTAAATTAAGAGGGCCGCCTCAGAAGTAAGTTACACTATTTAAAAGAAAAACAAAAAAGTTTTAGAAAATTGCAGAAGTTATATTTTGAAAATTACATATTTTAATTATTTTTCTACATAATTCCCTTGCAATTCAAGACTTTTTTTGTACGGTGATATTTTTTTTAACCTAGTGTCAAACCACTCTCCCGCCAAACTGGCAAGTCATCTCCCCACTTCTCCTTTCAAGTCATTTTCACTTGCGAAGCGTCTTCCTGCGAGATGTTGCTTAAGATTCGGAAAAAGATGAAAGTCGCTTGGTGCAAGGTCAGGAGAAAATGGGGGATGATCAAAAACATCCTATCGAAACTGTTCCAGCAATGCTCGTGTCTCGAATATTTCGTTTAAACTGTATTCTGAATTGTTTTTGAATACTTGAAAATCATATTTCCCTTAATAGAAAATGTACATATGTTTCAATATTGACCTACAACTTGGCTCAGAGTACTGGTAACTGAATTCAAGTATTTATATACTGTAATTTCAGTCTTTTTACAGTATACAGTATTGTCTCATTGATTTACAAAGCTGTGTTTAGCTAAGGATTGATTTTAAAAAATATTATCGGTTAAGTTCTGTCATATACCACGCACTTAACTATGGGTAAAAATTAGAAAAAATAATAACAGTGGCCCCGCATATTAAAAGTGCCACAAGCCCCGCAGATCGTTAAACCGGTTCTGAGTTAAGTTATATTGCAATTTGTCGTAAATGTATAAATAAAACTATAAAAATCATATTAAGATATATTTTGAATTAAAAATTGGAGTTTAATGTATACATTTGGATAAAAAAATTGATTAATGGGGCACTGAAATATTTACTGCTTAGGGCCCCGTAGACTGGTAATCCAGCCCTGGGACGGACGGACGTTTTGCTTTCAATTGGTTTTTCGTTGTCAATGACTTACAAAACAGGGATTCTGGCTACACCACGTGTTAGGAGATTTTTGTTTTCTTAATTTAGCAACTGGATTTATCCACTTTTGCGTTATCAAGGCCCGGCAACGAATTTTCTTCTGCCGAAAATTCGCCATTTTTTCGCGCAGCATTACATAACTTTCCATACACTACGTATATTACTCCGTATATACGTACATATTCGGGAAAGTAATAAACTCAAGTGAAATTTCAAAAAGTAAAACAGATTAGACAGTCGCTGTATGTTGCGGAAGTCGGGAGACTGTGCAGAGGGAAGTTTGAACCTGGTTTAAATAGGTTCCTGGGGCAGCGGGTGAGGGGTTTCTGCAGATCTTGCCGTCTCTTCTGTGATCTCCCACTGGATGGCGAGATCCGGCGCCGACCTACCGTCGGCTAATTTTTTTTTTCCAGGCAGGTATCTACCACCGGCGGGACACCGCCCCAGCAGGGACAAGCTCTAAGCTCCCGATTGGTCTCCCGGCATGCGTGGTAGTGTAGTGCATGTAAGTGTAAGTGTGCGTAAGTGGTGTGAATAGAGCAAAGAAGAGAATAGAAAGATCGCGCGCGGTCCGTGGCCCGTTTGTTAGGGTACTGCTCCGGCATTGGCCTGGTATTGATCAGAGAAACGACGGAAAACTACCGATCAGAGCAGCCGGCCGCTAGGATTCTTCTTCAGACAGCGACCGAACTCGACCTACCTATGTAGTTAGTGTCGGTACTGGAACCTAGGACCTCCCGATCCGAGGCAATGCAGCGACATCAATTCATGTTCTGAGCCGCCTCTCTTGGTCTTGTTCTTTTGCGATCTTCTCGTTATTTTACGGCTAATACTCATTTTTTCTTTACTAATACAGTAAACTACGTGTACTATGTACTAAGAGAATTACAGAAATAAGTTTAGACGTTTGAACTGTGATTTACGAAGATAGTGGTACCTATCAGAGGCCACTATTCTCTTAAAATAAACATATCAACTTTTCTCGCTTCAAAGCATAAAATCACTTTTCGCCTTTGTTCCAGGGGTGATATACTTTTACATTCCCAAATTCTTGGAATATTAGAGGAATCTAAAAAATATGTACTGTCCGTCCCACCCAAATTTGTCCCGACATTACTACACAGAAGTTGGTTACAGTGAAAATACAACTCCAACGAAGAATGATCTTGACATACTAAAAGAAATTGACACATGTATTGTATTTTAACCATTAGCTTAACTCGCTGCATCCAGCATTGTGACACCTGCCCACCTTATAACGACACCTTGTAGTACAAGTACACTCGCACCTGCCACCTAGGGGAGATAGTGCTGCCATCACCAGCTCTCGAGTCACGTGTTCTGGTCATATCCATTGAATTCATGCGATTTTATTATCTTAATGTTGGCAAGAGCGAAGAACGCACCCTCTTTCGGGTGCCGCCAGTACTTCTTCAGCGGCGACTGTGGACGGGCAGCGAGGTGATCCGTCACTTGCGGGTCACTCACCTGCAATAACTTGAATTACTTGTTGTATTGTTTATAATGGAGAAGAGGAAACTAATTTACTTTTAAAGTTTTCGATATATATTTACAAAAATGTAATTTTTTTTAGTTTTACAATGTATGGATTATTCGATGTGAATTCGGCAGGTTCATGAATCTGACAGTAGTGTTCGTGTGTTTGTGTGCAGTGTTTTGTAAACCGTCCGGAAAACAGAAAATGATTTCAAGACTGACGAATTAATAATTATAATCGCGAACCAGTATTTTTAGATACGTGTTTATCTAAATTGTGTCAATTTTGTGAATTCCGTGATAAGTATGCAGCTATACAAGATATGAAGCAGATTCAAGAGACCAGGTGACACCATTTTATTGTTTTTCATTATTTTTGCATCTGAAAACGTGTGCTGTTAAAGCGTAATTTTAAGTCTATTGACTAGGGTTATTTGGGTGTGAGGTAGTGGAAAAAATATTTCAATGAATCTGATAGAAAACCTTCTTTTTGTCAATAACCCAAAATATCACTGTACCTATTTTTGATTATTTATTATATCATAGAATAATAGTTGAATAATCAGGCCCCTTTTGAAGCTATACATATTAATCGTTTGGATTTTTCCATATTTAAAAAAAAATTTATATATATTTATCACTTTTTCCATTTCATCCCTTGTATTTTAAGTGATGATTAGTGTTCACTTTGAGGGAATTGCTTCTTTCATGTGATTTAACAGCAAGTGTAACAAAGTAGAGTATACTGTTATCAGTTGTTCCCTAATGTTATCTCAAGAGCAGCCATCTGTAATAGCATCATTTGATAGATCCCTTTTTATTGTATGATGTAAATTTGATATATACCAGTGAATGTAATACCCCAAATTTATTGTAGTTGATGAGTTAAACCTTCTATTCTGTGAACTATAGGAGTTATCTAAACATGATCTTAAAGAGAATTTTAAAAACTACTTGTATTTTTTATTAGTAGATGTTTGAAGATGGTAGTTTTCCATTAGTAATATTCAATGGCACACTAAAGGTGGGCTTCAGTCACCCTCCCCCACAGAAACTTTTGAGTCCAATTCCCAATTATAGTTTTAACTATTTGGTAAATAAAGATTAACATAATTTAATTATTTATATTCTTGAAGGTACTGTGTGAGTTCATTGTTGCAAATTAATTTGTTTGTAAACATAAAATATATTTTACAGATTTATTTGATTTTCATGTAGACTACCAAACCTTTCACTAAAAATGACTGAATCAAAGTTGAATGTTCTATATAACTATGGTGAAAAGTAAAGTAGCTTTAACAATTCTAATTGAATAAATATTTAAAGTAAAGAAGTTCTATTTTTTACTTTATGAAAATATGAACTTTAGCATCTTGCTATGAGCAGTAACATTAACAAGGGATGGACTGTTTTTAGTTGTAACAAAAATAATTTAATATTTGATTTGTTATAAATAATTACAAGTTGATAATTAAAAATTACTTTTCAATGGGTAACATTTTTTTTACAAGAAAACATCAAACAGACCAGACACTTTCAGCCCCCCTTCAGGAAAATCCTAGTTGTGCCACTAGTAATGTTTAATATGAACATAATAAATGTATCTATGGATGCTCAGTTTGCGAAGGCCTACCATTACAATATTTAGTTATATGTAATTTTTTTTAATACTTGATTTCTGTGTCTTAATCTTCAATTAAATATTTTCATTTTAGGTTTAAAGGCAACAGCAAACCATGGAAGACAAGAAGACAAGATATATAGGATCAAAAGTTTCACAGATAGCTACAATTTTCCAAAATGCAGCTCCTGCAAAAGAAACAGAAGTACTGAATACTCCTGTTGTTTCAAAATTCAAGCAGACCAAAGGAGGAAATGATGGCACAGCTGAAAGTCGAGACTCGCCCTCTCCTGTCAATCCAGTTTTGGTGGTTCGCACTGAAAGTCATGTTGCTCGATTTAACAATGCGCGAGCTCTGTTTGAAAAGATGGCAGCCGATAAATCTCCTGCAAGTTCTGGAGGAGTATCGCAAAAAACAGTTACTGCACCACAGCAACTCAATCTGCGTTCAGATTTGTCACCTACTCATACCTCTCCTATTCGTCGAAATGTGGGGCCATCACCTCCAAGAGAACGTCCACTTTCTGATATCATCAGCCCAAGTTCTAATACGTCACTTTTTGGGATTTCAAAAACTGATATACTTAATGGTCATAAACTACACATGACAAATGGGCCTCACACCAATGGAAAATCTGAATGTTTGGATGAAATAACTTTACACAGTATTTCTAGTCCAGACTCAGGATTTGAAAGGCAGTTTCCAGAGTCTGCCAAAGTTGTAGAGAATTGTCATGTAAATGGATCGGGGAAATTGGAAAGAGAATTGCATGGTTTGAGTAAAATAGATAAGGAATCTACTGGAAAAGATGATCGAGGCATGCAGTGTGATGGGTCGTTATCACCTGATTTTAAAAAACCAGAGAAACCAGAAAGAAAATTCATTAGTCGGGAACTGATAGAGAAACAGAAAAATTGGACTTCTCATTTTTCCAAACTAAGGCCAGCAAGATGCAGTAGTGAGCCAAACAAAACTGAAGTGAAAGCAAGCCTAACAGCAAGTAGTATAAAGCCTGAAGTACCACCAGGGAAGCCTGTTTTTAGCCGTTCTGACAATAGTCCCTCTGCAAATATTCCTGCGACTCGAAGTGCATCATTTACAGCTGGCAGAAGCCCATGGCAAGAGTTGGCTTCTACTACTCCACAGAAGTCTCCTTCTGGTTCACTGATTAGTTCGGCAGAGGAGAAACAGGAAAAAGAATTACAGGAGAAGAATGTTGAAGAAACGTCCCCAAATAATTCACCAATCAGGTGAGAACTCTTTTATTAATAGTTTTGAAGCTAAATTATTGAACCACATTGATGTTTTCACAGAAGTTTACACTTTAAAATACTTTACAACAATAGTGAAGTTCAGTAATTTGTGTTGGATGTTTATAATGACTTAGAGGTTTCTTTTGCTTATTATTAAATTATCATCTTTGTTTTATTTATTTTATGACGTACATGATGATGTGCAATGATTTTTTTTGTGTATAATACTTTGTAGATAACATTGTTTCGTAGCAATGAAATAAGTTTAAAACTTAGTGCTGTCGTATTTGATTTGTATTTAAATCTCACAGTTTGTACATCTCATAATAAACAATACATGTATAGAAATAACTGTTATTGAAATAAGACATATATGTTACCTGTCTATTAGTTAAAATCGTGAGAGGAAATTATGTGAAGCAGTTCGCCTGTCTTGTAAAATTCATAAATCATATCATACACTGTTATTTGGTTTGAAAAATTCAATTATAACCTGTGGATACAATTTTTGTATAATTGATTCCCTGTCATCTTCTCTTCAACTCTTCTCCTAAAATTACCATTTAGAGGTTTACTTTCATTTCGAGAACATTTGAAAATTACAATAATTGTGGTCATTTACAGCCAGATTTGGCTTATCATGGAAGTACTTATTCTGATGAATTGACTGGATAGCTATTTCCAGAGCTGCATGTTTGCACATTTTATAATTCCTTTGAAAAATAAATCTAAACACAGTAATTTGACATTCAATTACATTTGGGGATTGGTTGCAGCCCACTTTATTGTTTTGAGCGAGTTGTTCAAAGGTGAAGTTTTTCAAATTACCTTGCATCTTTGTTTTATCTTGCTGATTCAAGATTTGTGTCAGTTGAATTTTGTAATCTTTTGACCATATAAAAACATGTTTTTTACTATTGTAAATTAATTTTGTGAAAATTGGAGCAATATTTTTTTTATTGTACATCGTAACTTTACATTTAAATAAAATTTGAATTCAGTTCTTCGTTTTGGAAATTGTAACATTTTTACCTAATGGCTTTATTAATTCAGGGGGGGTTAATTCAAAAGATAATATTTTATTTTATTTATTTATTTTTTATAATTTTTTTATTATATCATGTGATTTATCCACTGGTTTGCTTAGTGAAAATATATAAATTTGAATTTATTTGCTTGTGACTTGCACAGATATGTAATCTATAATTGCGCAGATGTGTATATGTAATTTGTTTATCGATATCCAATATTGTAGTGAATTTTGGTATCATACACAAATTTGCTGATGGAATGCATCATGAAATAAAAAGTGAACACTGCATTTTTCTGTGGTCATGGGATAAAAGTTCTTAAGTCAATTTTTGGCGAAATTGGGTTAAGTACTGAAATTACCATTTAAGTATCTATATGTTATTTTTATAAAATGACCGAATTCAAATGTTGCCTCCTTAATGAGACAAAAGCGTTGGGAAGAAGTATTGAGTGCAGGAAAAAGCGTTGACTCAATAATCTAACCCTCGTTTTCTCCAAACTAAGATTTTTGACTTAAGAACTTTTACCCTGTGACCACAGTATTGTTATTGATCAATCTTGGTTTTAAATCGGATACCTACAAAGGTAGAAAGTCATATATAAAATTGGAATTTGGCCAATTCAGTCTTGCAATATTAATTTACTCCTTAAAAGTGAGTTAGAATTGTATGTGTAAAGTGCTTGTAAAAATATGATTTGTCTGGACTGCTACAGTCTTGGTCACATTGCATGAATGTGCTGTTGAAGATTATTTATGAAGTTTTCAAATGTATTTTGTTTATGCTCAGCTCTCAAGGAGAGGATAAGACTAAACTGCCGCCTTCTGAAGACAAAAGTACTGAGTCTTCTCTTTCTTCTCCAGGTATTACATTTATTATATACTTCTTTACTTTTCAAAATTAATGAATAAGGTTTAATAAACAATTTTAAATAATTTAGGGATTGTTATAAATATTAATCTAATATTATCAATACATGATATTTAACATTAATCTCTTATGATTTTCATTTGGTTTTCTATCATTTTTCATGTTTGTTTGACCCACATAGTGCATTGGAAATACTGAACAAATTTTTACTTTAATAAGTGTATAATTTGCATAGATTTCTTTTATACTGCAGAATTCAGGATCAAATCTTCTCACATTATGAGGGACTGTATCATGCAATGCAGAATGTTGTAGGTATGCAGAGTGTTAGCTGTTGTTAGTTTAAACAGTGTTGGTGCTTTTTGGATGATGTGACAAAATTTGAAAATACTTACTTTTTTATGAAAGCAGGTTATAGAAATTTTAACATACTTCACTAATTGTCTTAATGATTTGACTATGTTTAGTTGTTTTTCACTGAAAACACTGGTGAAAACTCATCCATTCAAAACATGAGTATCTTAACAGAGCACATATGCTCTTGCTTTCAGCAAAAAAAGCAAAGAGAACATGTGGGTTTAGCTAAGAAAAAACTGGAGCAGGCAGTGGAGTGAGAGGAGGGGAAGAAATGAGGGACAGAGTGCTTAGTGGAATTGGCTGAGCTACAGGCGCAGGGGAGGTGAGATGAGATGTTTTGGAGTTTGGTGTGCACATCTTTCTCATTCCACACTTATTAGCAGCAGCAAGAGCACTGCTACTGGTTCCAGGTCTGATTCTCTGCGTGCAAGGGTTGGTGCCAATGCTAACATCACAGGCACTTTTTTACTCAAGTTGGCTGTGAATTTTGGAGCAGATGGGAAAGTGTGATTATTTGTCTGGGTATTGAAAATAAGTCCTATGGCTCGTGGGAAATACCCTTTACCTCTGTGGATCTCAATTGCATGATAGAAATTTTCTCTAGTGGGGTGGCAGGCTAAGTGTTGCATGAAGGAAATTAAGTTGTTTGTTTTCATACATTGCTTGCTAAAATTAAAGAGATGGATTTAATAGTGACCAGTGTGCAAAAAATCAAGAAGAAAAATAAAGGATGATTTAGTTTCACTAGTTAAGAATATTTGTGATTATTATTCAGAATGAATAATTATTAATCATTACATGATTTAGTCTTTGCCAAGAGGTATTTTGTGTACAGAATGACTATGTGTTTTCATCTCATATGTTCAAAGTGTTTGGGTAAGGAAATTCTTAATATGGTATAAATTTGAGTTTGTAATGTATGCTCTGAACAAAAGCAGATTTTTGCTCAATCAAAACTGTATTTTTTAGTAAAAAATTAATATTATATAGGATAAATATTCTCCAGTGTCCAGTTTTACCATTTTCTATACATGCCCCTTTACTGATTTTAACACTATTGTAATTGATCTAAAAATTTTGATGATCAGTAGATTGTTTATTATGATAGAAGATTACATCTAAGAGCTCTGTCTTCTTTCACCACTTCTTTAATATACAACAGTTTTTATTGACATCCCTGTCAAGAAACGAAAATTGTCTTTAGAATCCGTTAATATTATTGACATTAATTTTAATCATGAAAATACATGATTTAACAAGTGTTTAATTCCAATCTACAGGTGAAGAAATTCTACAAATTATCGTAATTAAGCTAAATGCCCTACCTTATTTTGTTACTTAAATAATTTTGACAAGACAACTTATTTGATTAATAATCAGAATTAAAGAATTACATTTTTTTAAAAATTTATTTTCTTTTAATTCAATGAAGTGAAAAAAAATTCTACTGATTTTGGCAGCTGTGACTGAATTCTGTTGTGTTGCATTCTTTAGTTGTGCACTTTAATTTCTTCTCAGGGAAGATTTCTCATAGGTGGAAAAGCCTTTATTTTTCATGTATTTCTAAAAGAAATGCTAGAAATTATATGATAGCGTAATATCAGGTTGTTTGACTCAGGAATGTCACATTTTCTTTTTCTTTTTTCCCTTTCCAACCTACTCTGCTCAAAAAATAAAAGTGAAGATAAAAATATTTACCTAGTCAGTATACTATACTGCGATTTTTCTAGGAAGAGCTCTCAAGATAACTCAAATCCCATCGTCGCGATGGAATATGTCACGGCATTTCGCGTCTTTTCTCGGTCTTGCCGGTAGAAGTCGCATGATCGCAAGCACTGCTTCATACGGTCGCGATCGTGCGAATTCTAGCGGAACGACTGTGAATGATACGAAATGCCGTGACATATTCCATCGCGAAGATGGGATTTGAGTTATCTTGAGAGCTCTTCCTACAAAAATCGCAGTATAATCAAAATAAATATGAGGTAATAGTGAAATAACCCATCCCATCATACCTTGCTTTATGAAAAAGAATTTTTCTAGGTTACTTTTCATTTAATTCTAATCTGTCTAAATGAAATATATATGTAATGAGGAAAGTATGAAATATGAATGATTTAAGGATGAAACAACTTTCATATCTAAATTTTAATGAAAGCGAATTCTTCAAATTTTAAAATTTGAGGTTATTTGGGACAAATCATTAAATTTTGAAAAATCTTTGTTTTGTTTCCATAATAATGGAAACCCTTTCATTTAAAAATTGAGTATTTATATTGATTACTTCTTATGTTGATATTATAACAGCTTTTTGCATTAGTTTGTGTACATGATTGTTCACTTTAGAACTTCAAGCCCTACTTTTTCAGGACCCAGATCAGTTCGAACTGTTTTCACTTGTTCCTTATCTCTCTGATATTTAAATGGCTTATATATTCTTTCATTTTTGCATTGTTTTTCACAAACATAGTGTAGCTGTTTGGTATATTCTTCTACAAGTTTCACCTATTTTTATTTCTTGTTGATGATTGTTAGGTTGATTATCTAGTGGTGAGTTTGCATGTTTCCAAGTAAAGTTTGTCATATTTTCTAGCATAGGTTTGTATTGATATAATGGGCTTTATTTCTGCATGCAGAAGTAATTTTCAGCCTTAATATCTGATGCAAGATTGTTGGTACTGCACCACATCTTGTTTCTGATCCAAAAACATGTATAAATGTGCAGGTTAAAAATTATTATTATTATTATTTCTTGCCATTCATAACTACATTTCTCATTTAGCTCCTCTGTAAATTTTATTATCAATTTTAAGGAATTTCTTGTGCAGATGACTTAAAAACTATGCATCCTAGTGCCTTCAAACCAGTTTTTATGTCCCAGTGAGAAACAAAAGTAATTTTTTTTCTGGACCAAAATCTCCAAAAGGAAACCTTTTTGGGCATTTTATTACATTTTTGGTGATTTCATTGCTCTGTAACATAGGTGCCAGAAACTCTTGAGAGTTGAGTTCCAGTGTGAAGCTATTTTCACTTTCAAATTTAAGTTTCAAAAAGCTTTGTTTCTTTTTGAGGTTTTAATTTTTTCCAAAAATATTTGGAACTTTTCTATTATATTTGTGTGTGTTTTCATTCTTCTGATTACTCTAGCTATTCAGAACTTCCAATTTCGTCCAGCAGGGGAGGCTGTGCACTGTACATCTCTGTAACTTTTGTAAAACTATTCCATGTTAAAAATTCACTTGAATCAAATTTGTAAATTTCTACTTTAATTTCCTGATTAACAAGTGTGAACCAATGTGTGGTGCTCTTGTGAGGAAGATTTGGGGGAACATATACATCTGTTACTATCAGACTACTGAAAAATAGAAAATTTGGCTTGTATTTTTGTTTTACTTCTATTCTGATCTTTTGCTTCAAATAAAAAATATTAACATTACCTGAAAGAGTTAATTTCAATTGAACTTTGAAAATTCTATTGCTAATGATGGGATCATATGGAGAATGTGTAATGGTACATGTTGGAAAACTTCATAAATGTGTGATGAACATTTAAAGGAACATATAGTGCGCATGCAAGGGGAAACATATACAGATTAAGTGAAGCTAAGAATAGAGTGAAGATTTTATATTTTGGGTGATTTCTACTCTTTAGCAGGGTGGTCTGAAATGTACAGGAATTAGAAATTGTATTATTAATATAAGATTAAAATGACTTGTTAATAGGGCCATAATGGCAGGCTTAGAATGCTTCATAATGCAGTTCAGATTCTGGCCTGAAGTTGGGACCCAGAATGAAGCTAGTGGCACTTTTATAACAATGATTTACAAAGTGTGGAATTATCTAGTGGGTCCATCTAGTATATAATATAAGATTTAGAAAGGTCTTGTATGTTACAACCTAAGAAATGTAACTTTTCCTACCGTGCGGGGGTCGAAAATCTACTTTTTTTTAGGACCTAGTTCGCACTGATCAGATAATCCTACCCCACCTCCCATATCATGGAAAATACCTTGACAGAGCCCTTTATTCCAAAATCCTTAAGCTGACTTTATTCATGAGTAAAGGCACTCTTTAGAGTTCATTGCTCAAAAGGGTGAAGTAAATAAATTATACAGAAATTAAAAATTAATTATTTGATGAAAAAATAAAACAAACAAACATGCAGACACCCAATTGCACTAAATCACAGGCAAAACCATAAGAAATTATTTCTCAGTGTCATAAAGGGATTTGTTTATCATATGTTATGCCGAATTAACATATCAAAATTTAAAGTGATAGGATATGTCCTTTGTAGTCTGTGCAATGCATTTTTTTTTTCCATTCGTTCGTTATGGCAGTCACAAGAAGCTGATGAACGCATATCTTACATTATATTATTTCACATAAGATGACTGTATACATCATATTAATTTAATGGAAAACAATTTATCCACTAATACCATTAGTTTGTATGTTGTTATTAAGGTGTCACTTAAATGAGTCAATAGTTTTTACTTTAGTACAGTTTGCTGGAAGATCATTCTATGAATTGAGAATGCTATTGGAGATGGAGTATCATTGTCCAGTTTTGGTTCTGCCCTTCCTCCATGTCAGAGTGTCCCCTGAGTCTGCTTCCTGTGGAACCATGGAACTCATAAACAGATTTGTAAGTTGTGATATGTTGTAGAGTCCTTCTATAATTTGTATGGTAGCAGCTTTTATTGTTGTCCATTCTAAAGTAAGCAATGACATCTCTTTACATCTGTATTTATATTGAAGTTGTTGACAGTTTCTGGGTCTTTTTGTGATCTTTCAGTGTATCCTTTCTAAGTGTTTGATGTCTATTGATGAAGAGCTCAAAACACTTGTGTTAAGTTTCAATATATCAGAAAGTATGATAACGTATCAGGATACTACAAAGCAAATCACACATTCAATTTTTAAGGTTGACACATGTTTCATAGTTTTCTTTTCTTCAAAATATTAAGTACAGGTGACTCTACATACTTCTCTCATAATATTTCTTATCTTAAAACAAGAAGATTCCATAAATCCTTGCCAGACAATATTCCTGAAAGCAATGCCAATTTCTACAGTAAATCTTACTTAGTAGCAATGACAAGAGCATGGAATAATCATGTAGTAAATGTTAGGAAATTTAAAACATTGCCATCATTAATAAAACATTTAAATACTTCATTTCTGAGCTGATAATGTGTGATGTGAAAGTGTGTACTAAAAATTTCGAAAATTGTAAGATAAAAAGAAATATTTTATATCAAATATTTTTAAAATAGTTTCTCTTTCATATATTTCTTTAGTTAGTTCTTAGTTTAAATTAAGAAAGTGTAATTAATTTAACCCTCAACCGGTACACTGGGGTGTAGACCACCCCACTCAGTGTTGGTTTACTGGTTCATATATTGGCAACTCTGGCCGCTGAAATTATGTAATTTGTTTAATCAGTTCATCTATCAAAGTGCTTAATTTAATTGTTAATATGTGTTACATTCGTCAGTTTGTTATTTAGAAATGGATTCAGGTTTTGTGCACCCCATTGAGCCATTTGCATAAGTATTTTTAATTTGAAGCACTTGCGTTTTGTGCATTTAAACTATTGTAATGAGGGATAAATTCAGATAAATGGTGCAAAATATTAATACACTGGTTAATACATAATATCGCTTTTGTTTTGTTAGGGAAACGTTTGTGACGAGCTTAGATCACGCAGCCACGGTGGAGTGCACTGAACCTAAATGAACAAGAATTAGTGAGCAAGGAGTGAAAAATGTGTTCTGGAATGAAAATATGTATTTTGTGAACTCAAATATTCATTGGGTGTGTAAAATAAAAACATGTAAGTCATTAAAAACCTCTAAATCGTGTATTATTTTATGGGGTATTGAGACCACCAGTGTCCCATTTGTGTAACAAAATACAAGTGTGCCGGTTGAGGGTCAAGTTAAGTATATTATAAGACAGCTTGTATTTCGTCTTATTTAATTCTAAATCATTACTTTTTTACTAGTCATGGCTCTCACTGAAGGCGCCTTTTTCCTTGGTAAATGATGTAAATTAAAATCAACTGATGCAGTAGCTCAAAATTATGTCCAAGAAAGGCGTTCAGCAGTATGTTTTATAAATTTTAATGATATAATGGCAGTAATTTAGGTTTTAATATTAGATGTAGGCTTTTTCAGAATTGGTTGATTTTAAAGTTAAAACTTTTTTAATATTTTAGAATAGTTACATGTAACAAATGAATGTAATAAATTGCACTAATTATAGTGACAGCCGATGATGGGAAAAGGAGGACCTTGAAATGTTGTGAAAGAAAAGTTTTATTAATAAATGATGTATAATGTGACATAAAGGGTTGTTCTATTTATAAACAGTGTATGGCTGTCTAATAAAACCAAATATAAGATGTAATATGATAAAATATAAAATAAGATCCTACAGTTTTCCTCGTAATCTTTATTACGACAGTGATCAGAATTTTTTTTCACACTTCTAGGATCTTGAACACAAGATTTTAAGTTTAAAGAATGTGTTCAAACATGAATGCCTTTGTCTTACCTGATTACTGTCATGCCTTTGTCTTACCTGATTACTGTCATGCCTTTGTCTTACCTGATTACTGTCATGCCTTTGTCTTACTAGATTGACTCCTGCAGACCTTCAGTATGGGATATGTCACACCTGAGGACAAATACTGCAGAATGGTTTGAGATTCTTCAATAAAAGCATTTATAACTTTAATACATTTACTACATAAGGCTGATAAATTCTTAAGCCAAAAATTATGAATTTTATTGCTTCCACAGTTCTTCCAATTCTTTATTTTGGCAAGGGCTTTATTGTATCAATTTGGAAGCTCTTTATGGGCACATTTGTCTCTGCTGATTTGCAAATCGATTTCAACCAGCTTGCTTCAGCATTACGAATTTCAGACCACCATATACATACCTAGTAGTCTATGATTTCTCTTTTAGTGGGTGTCAAGATTATCTCAGTGGCTTCTGTGTGTAAAGAATTTTGGAATGCTTTCTGGTCTGGCATTATGCTCCTGACTTTTCTGACTTTTTTTTATATCATCTTAGCTGTTTGCATACACACATTATTTTTGTTTATCTGTGTCAAGATATGCAGATGGTTTACTATTTTATCAAATTGAGCTTATTTATTATTATTTTAAAACTATTTCAAGTTATATTAATGTATAAATATCTGCAATTGTAAGTAAAATATAGTGTTCTGCCACCTGATTTCAAAAAACATACTTGCAGAAATAATAAAAATCTTTAAATAAGGTCTCTTTACATGAAAACAATGCTTCCGTTATCCCACTCCCTTAATGCAGAAATAAAAGAAAAGTTGTTTTTCTTTTAATTTTTAAATATCTTGAAAATGGTGATGGAATCTGCCAAGAGTATCTAAATTTTCTGAAAGCCCATAAAATGACTTGGATTCATTCTGATAGTGCAATTAAAGCATTAGCATTAAAGGTCAAAGTTGAAAATATACTGACAGAAATAGCCAGTGTTTTTTGGGGTGTGCATGCAGAACAGGACAGGTTCTGGGCAAAGCAGAGCATCACAAAAATGAAAATATAAAATTACCTCCATTTCACCCTACAGATGCAATTTATTCCTTTTTCTGTTTAATAGATTAATAAAGTATAATGCTGGTATTCCACTAGTTCATAACTAAACATAGTTTTGATCAAAAATGTATACCGATAAGAAAATAAAGTCACACATGACATTTTCACATTTCACATCCACCCAGTCCAAGACACTCATTTTTATTTTCTTGCACTGCATCAGAAGTCACCACTTTAAGAACAAAATATGAAAAACAAGAATTGGAGGCTTCCGGTTTGCTTCAGACTTGCTGAACGTGGAGCTTGTAATAATAAGAATTAAGGATCATTCAATAGACATTAATATGTTCGTACACTTCTGTATTTACATGCTTTGTTTTACATGATTATTCTTTATTATTTATTCACTTATCACTTATCATTGCCATCTTCAACCAACAGAATGCGCTTGTGAACATGGAAATTATGCCTTCGAGTGGTGAGGATTAGAACAGAGATAATTTATTTCTTTTCCTTTATTTTATATTTAAAGAGTAAGCTGAAAATGTCTCAAACAGCTAAGCCTTTCAATAATGTAACTGAAACATTACTGTTCTAGTATTAAACAATTGGGGGTTGAATACCAAATGGCCATTACCGAGTCGAGCTTCCGACTTTAGCAATATTTTGAAATTTTCAAGTGGTCTGTACTGGATCAAAATAGGAGTTTGGAAAAAAATAATAAAAAATATAACAAATTAAAAATTAGACATTTTTAGGCAATGGAAAAAGCAGAAAAAATTCTAATTGCCCTTTTGAGTTTCACATAACAAATTTAGTACTATAGCCAGGCTTGACTAAATTTTTCCTAGTCCCAAAAAGTATTCATTAAAAACTCAAATCTTATTCCAAGAAATACATTAAAAAAATATAATGAGAAAAAATAATAGCACGAAACAAAGTAAATTGATTATAAAATATAAACTTCATTTGCTAGTATTGACTACTGCAATTTCATCACAACAAACACACACAAACAAAACTGTGCAAGTTAGCCAGAGCCAGGATTACTTGATTGCCTTGCAGGACTGGACAGTCTTAGGTTTGAGACCCAATGGTGGCTGTCAACTCTAGCTGTATACTTATGGAGAGGAATTCTGTCAGCTGCTGCTCTGATCAGTCCTCCTCTATGGTTTCTCTTATCACTATCAGAGGTGCATTCTGAGGGAATAGCCTATCAAACAGGTCCTAGACTGAGGAAGGGATTGGCATGGATTCTCATCATCCAATGTGAGAAAACACTGCTTCCCCCGGACATCTAGTACGCTAACAGACCTAATGACTGTTCATGTGTCCATAAACATAAATAGATCACACTAAAAAATTCAAAGACAACACAAGTACAAAATAGATGTATAGTAAAATGTTACTTTGTTTGCATTTGAGTTTGATGCTTCATTACTCAAATGTAATAACAATAACAAACATTTGTTGCCTGCAATGATCATGTGGGTTTGAAACGGGGAGGGATGGGGTTAATTTTTGTATGTACCAAATATACACTTCCTGAATGTTCTTTAATTTGACTTTTCAAATGAAATAATACTCCCCAATAACACCCGAAAATACCTGCAGCATCAGGTTAATTTTTTTTTTCCCCAACCCTGCCCTCTTGCAACCTTTTCTCTTATACTGCATATTGTAAAAGTGTAGAAGTTCAATGTACTTTAAATATCACAACATGCACATACCAATTGAGTTTCAGCCAGGATGTCATGATTGATGTCATGATTGACATCAAGACAGGTATTTTCCTGTACTCATAACTTTTATACGGAGGATCATAGGGATAGGGTTGCTATTTTGTTATGCTCTGCAATTTAACGCAAGGATGACTAAAAGTTTTTTTGTATTTAAATAGTAAAGCCATGGTTATTCTAAAGATAAATCCTACAAGGCATTCTCTGAATGCGAAGAAGGCTGATCCCACCCAGAATTTTAAGACCATTCTATTCTTGTGTCTAAAAAACCACGAAGGTGGAAATCATTGTATAAAATTGTATATACACTGAAAAATTATTCCTGTGATCTATTGTACATTAGAAATAAAGATTTAAAAACTAATTTTTATTTTCTACTGAAAAATACAGTGGGTTTTTGTGATTTTAAATCATCTGAATAATTGGGTAACTTATAAGTATTGAAGAGTGAATAAGGGCTAAAAAGAACGATTTGACAACCACTTTTCACATTGTATTATATATAATCTTTTAACAGATATTGTAACACCCCGAGTGCATGTTAGCAGAAAGAGCGCTGTGTGACATAGGTCGGCGGAGTGTTACATTCTAAATGTCTTTTAAAAAAAAGAATTCGCAAGAAAATCAAAATTACTAAAAATAGTGTTTAAAATTTTCTCATCTTTTACCACTCATCATGAGAGATATATATAGTTCCATTTGAAAATTACCTTAGTTTCTCATAAAATACAAGTGATAAAATAGAAATGAATACATACATCGATTAGTCCTATTAGCCCTGTACTTATGCTGTACAGATGAAAAATGTTTATTGAAAGAACTACCTGTAATGTTCTTTCAATGAAATATTTCTCTAAAATCTTAAATTTCTTATCAGAGTAATCCATTTATTTTTTAAATCCACCCTGACTTTATTTTAGAAGGTAAAACAAGAATTTATTATGTTTGTTCAATTATTCTTATTTTTTTTCTTTCTTTTTCACAGGTCGTAGCAGTGATGACCAATTAGATGATTCATCTTGTCAATTAGAAGATGAATTGTATTGTCAATCAAAAGGCCTTATAAACAAGGAAACTGCATTTGAGCAGGCACATACCCAGTCTGAAGTTGCTCAAGAATTTTTTGGTACTATACAGTTTTCTAACAATACTCAGGATGAACTTTTGAAATCAAGCAACTTACTGCCTGAGAAGAGAATTAGTGGCCTAGATGAAAAATTATTAGTGGACCATGTTAGAATTGAGACTGAGAAAAAATTACAGAAGACTGAACAAGCCTTGAAAACAACTGATCTTTTACATCATCAACCCTTCCCTAATGTGCCAAACATTTCAACAAGTGAAAAGTTAAATGAAGAAGAGAAACCAGATGAAAAAACTGAGGAAAAGAAAGAGGACTGGAGAAGAGAAACGGCTGGAGCAATTGAAAAAAAAATATCAGAGGTAGAGAAAGGTAACAGAAAAGAAGAAGATGAAGAAGAAGAAGAAGAAAGAAAGGAAGAAGAGGAGAAGAGAAAAGAAGACGAGGGACAGAGAGAAGCAATAAAGAAAGAGGAAGAGGAGAAAATAGTAGAAGAGAGAGAGAATGAGAGGGAAGGAGGAACAGATCTAAAACAAGAAGAAAGAAAGAATGAAGAAGAGAAAGTAAAAATACTTGAAGAGAGGAAAACAGAGGAAGAGGGAAGGAGAAAAGAAGAGAGAGAGAAAGAGGAACACAGAAGAATAATAGAGGAAGGAAGGGAGGAATTCGAAAAAAGAGAAGATAAGGATGAAGAGGAAAGAAGAAAAGAAAAACAAAATGAAGATGAGGGAAAGAGAGAAGATTTAAAGGGGAAAGGAGAAGATGAGAAATGTAGAGAAGCAAAAGTATCAAGAGATGACAATGAAAGAAATATAAGTAGTAATGAAGAAGAGAAAAATACAGAAGTAGTTTTGAAATGTGATGAAAAGAAAGGAGAGGCAGAATGCAGTGGTGAGAGGTTTGTTGAGCCAGTATCTCATATAGTTGTTGTAAATGACTTGTATGCTATAGTAAGACGCAAGGAGGAACGGGGGGATGTTTCTGACAGAACTTCTGCAAAGATGGTGGCAGAGAAACCTAACACAACCCAATATTGTGATCCAGCTGTTATAGTAAAAAGAGAAATACCTAGTGTTAGGGGCTTGCTTCCATTGCCCAGTAATGCTCCAATTGCTAATAAGTACGATGATCAATCTCCTGAATATGAAGAAGTCTTGGACCCACTTGGTCGTGGTGGTATGAGTGACAGCTTTAATTTAGGTCCTGGACGAGCATTGAGTGGGGCCTCATCAGAGGGCAGTATTCTTGATCTTCATGATGTGGAATACGCAGACGCAGATGCAGAAGATAGTGATGAGAAAGACGAAGATAAAGTTCTCTCATCACAGGTAATTGTTATTAATTAATACTTGTAATTTCAGTTGGTCCTTTTGCAATATATTAAGTTTTTGTAACCAGGTAGAAGTGTCAAACCTCTTGGTAAATTTATGGATTTTGTCAGGTTTTACGTGACTGTGTGAAGCAAAAAAGAGGTTTGTGTTTGTCATGAAAGTGATTGTGAGTTTCTTCGTTACCAACTGTTGCCTGACTGATTCGACTAATATTCTTGTGTGACATATGCTTAAGTTTGTCCTGACTGTATGAATGTTTTTGGCTGTATAAAGTACTTAAAAATCTAGTGCAGCTAGGCACGGTTTTCATCTCTCTCTTCCCCCCGCCCCCCCTCCAAAAGGTTTGACAAATTTTCTTATGCGGGGAACATATAAATTCATCTTTGTCCTGAAGCTACGTAAAGTTACTAAACAACAATGTGAGAGGCAGTGGATTCTATTTTGTTGAATTATTGTTTATAGGTCAATTTTATATTTTTTTTAACTTTAGTGAAGTGGTGTGTTATCATGCGATTAAAAATTATATTTTTTCTTTGTGGCATGTTACTATGTATTTAATATTGTGTAATCCAGACTGGGCCCCTGTCCACGGAAAGCCCTACATTACTGGAGGAAGCCAAATCAGAACTGTCTGACCTGAGTGATGCCACTGATGAAGTGAAAGAGAAACCAGAACTTCCTGATACAATGACTCCTGATGAAGCTGAAAATCTGCTTAGCACTAGGTAAGATTGTTGTGTGAAGTTGATAGAAATAATATATTTCTTTATTTGCTGATTTTTTTTCTTATAAGAAAATATGTTATGAGGATTAAGATTTAGATTTAGGATAAGGATTTAGATTTACTTTAAGGGACTCAGTCATTGAATGACACAAATCCCAGGTGTAAACCCCTCCCGCTCCCCCCAACCCCACCACACACGGACATATGTTTGGCGGGCACACTAAGACAGGGCTCATCACGTTTTCGCTCCCTAGAGCCTGTGATCTGTGAGAGTGCTTCTCAATCTCAATTTACAAATTTTCAAACTAGAAAGAAAATGCTCACATGCAACCTTAGACTCAAACATACTTAAAATTTGGGCAGCATGCTTGTGGAGCTTAGGAAACTGTCCCTGGGGAATATTTGTGTAAAAATGAAGTAGATCTTCCTTTGTCCTGGAATTTGTCTTTCCTATGTGACTCATTTTGAAGATTTAATATTTCCAACTGTAGATTGTGATCATTGTCATCATTGAAAATGGTAAAGAAAAAATTTGATACCTGATTCCATCTCAGAAAAATTCATGAAATCTATTTTCAAAATGTACGTTCTTCATCGGTGTGTTTATCAAACTCAGCTGTATGGTTCACCGTGTAATGGTTCTTTAGATTATACTCTTTAGCATTTATGGCAAACCAAACATTTTGTATCATCTCCAGCTTTTGAAAAAAATATTCTTCCTATTTATTTTTAAAAATTACCGGACTACTATTGCAAGAGCCACATGCTTCCTCTTCCATGGCAACACATGACATCTTGTGTGTGAAACTGAGTTGTCCACCTTATTGCTTCTACCTCCCCCCCTTCAGGCTTCACACTTGCTCTCGCTGTCTGCTCTGGCCACTAGCAACAGGTCTTTGCTCTCGAATCATCTTTCGGATGAGCCCTGCACTGCAGACACACTGAGGGGTGTGTGGGTAGACACACTAAGTTTTTTTGCCAATAATTGTATTTTAGCTTCAAAACAACCAAAGTGGAATTCTTATCTTACATAAATGGTGCTGGATCCCCTTACTAAGCTAAAGCATTAATTCTCCTCATGAATTTTGAAATGGTGGAGAAATTCACATAATGTGTGTGCATTTGTTTTAATAATTATTTGGTGTATTTTTGTTTCTGAGATGTAAAAGATGCTCCATTGCCTTGAGTAGAGTTAAAATGGTAGTTATAGCTAATGCCGGTTGTGAAAATAGTTATGATGGTCCATACATGCTTACGATCAGAAATGCTTCATAGTAGTTGGTAAGTTCTTTCATAGCTCTTAGTAGTGTTGTGCCAGTGATTACTCTTCTTGTGTTGATGGAGATTTATTTATCATTAAAAAAAAAGAAATAATCTTCGTACTCAAACACTTGACACATTTTTAGGTATGTTTCCTCTGTTTCATTATTGATCATTAAATTGTACAGTGTTCCTTAAATTTTCTTTTTTTTTGTGGCAGAATTTGCTGTTAAATACTCTAAAATTCAGTAGTATAGGATTGTCAAACATTATCTGGAATTGTTAAAAGTTAGTTTTGAGAATATTATGAACTGACTTGATAAAGTATAAGTAATTGGGAATGTTGGTTTGAAATTATGCTTGTAACTCTTGCATGAAATTGCAAATGTTTGCATTTTTGCATGACTGATTATAAAATCTCTAACAATTTCAGACAAAGAGAGAACTGCCTTGTTTCTCTGAGTACTTTTTGCTATAGCTTAAAATCTGCCCTATTTTGTGGGTTGATTGCATTAACATCTAACTAACTTGAATTTTTCCTGAAAGTAAAATACGCAGATTCTAGAGATAAATAATCTTATATTGAGAAACTGTAGGTGTAGTGCAACTTGTCAGATAACAATATGAATCTAGAAAGAACTTCACAGGCATGATAAATATTGTGTGATGCAAGTATTGTATTGTTGCTGCTTGACAACTAACTAATCAGCTGTTGTTCTATGCTGCCTATTCTGCACGCTCCCTTCAACTGCAGTATACTGGAAAAGAAACGACGGTAAGTAACGACAGTAATGATGCATTAACTGGTATGTGGGAAACATGATCTAGATTCAGCATTATGTGTAAATACTTCAAGTTAAACTTCGAACTTTACACTAAAATAGAGTTAGTTTCTCGTTTTGTTTTTATTGAGCATTGAAAGTATATTGCATTTGATTTATGGAAATGTTTTCAATGATTGTTCAAAATAAATTGTAAAATTTTTGGTATGCATTTATTCTTCTATTCATACAGTCAAGAGGGATTGCTTTCTGATGAAGAAGCTCAGGAGGTTTGTCGACTTCTCTCTCCAACTGATGATAAGGAAAGGGATGATCCTGAATGGATGAATGATGTCCTGTCTCTAACCAGTGATTCTGTTGTCCAAGAATCATCACTTGACTACAGGTAAAATGTTCGAAATGTATTTTGATTATTTTCAAAACAGTAGAACTAGTTCATAAAGCTATAATTACGTAATGATGAGAAATTTCCTTTCGTTCTAATAATAAATTAATGTGACCATGAAAGTTTCCAAATGCGCATAATAAAGAAAATGTAATTTAGTCTACTATTTTTTGAAACTTTGTATGAGAACAAGAATTTCATCTTGCATCCCAGACATAGATTTTTTTCTTCATAAAGGATTACATTTAGCACAACTTCAAGAAAGTAAATATATGGTTGTTATGTAACATATTCAGTTTTCTGTAATTTCGGTTTCTCACTGATATCCTAATAGTCCCATGTGATTCTGGAATGTTTTTTTTAATGTTTTATTGTTCATTTAATTGTCCCTGATAATAAACTATGCAAAACTTCTGTTAATGAAAAAAGGCTGGTCTTGAAGATTGAGAAAAAATGTATCTCTTACCACTACACATTTTTAATAAAATATGTTAAAATAAAATTTACTATGAATTTAAAATTAAATTTATAACAAATTTTCTGAGGAATTAGATAAAAGTATATTAACCTATTGATAATCCCCTGAGAATTCTTTTCATTTTTAACTAATACTTACTATTTTATTTAAATATTTGATTTATTTTCATAAAAAATTAGAAACTGAATATGGCTTACAGGGAAGAAATATAATCAATGCTGAATGTGGCTTTTGGGAAAGGATAATAAATCACAAATTGTCTTATTGGCTAAAAAATAATATTGTCTTTTTGGTGTAGTAATCCCACCTCTTGCCCTAAGTGATGTTTGACTGCCTAACCACAATGAGGAAGGAGGATTGTTTACTATTATTACACTACATTTCTGATGTCATGAAATGTGGAAAGAACTGAATTCCCAGCAAAAGATGTACCAACTTCAGATTCATTATAATATAATTATATGAATTAATGTTTTACGGAAAAGTAGCTAATGTACAGTTTACTGGGCAAGAAACTGATCCTATCACTCATATGCATTTATTCCCGATCCGCGGTCAGTGTCTCTGTCATGGTTTGTTGGTGCTCTTCATGCTTATTAGTGCCTTTTATTTCTTCGGCCAGGGGCTCGGCACTGTTAGTAACCGGGATTCCCTGATGGTCATCTGATTAGGAATCCATAGAGCCTCAAATTGCTTAATTTTCGTGAGTTAATGAGGCGTAATTAAGTTAGCAACGCTTTGTATCTTTCAATTCAATACTCATTTCAAATCAAGTCTTTTCTCTCAGTGGGGCACAGTGAGCATTTCTATCAGTAATTTCATCAACAATAGAAGGTTGACTTTTATTACAGATTTATTCAGCTCTGGTTTATTGAAGGCTGTATCTAAAATCTGAGAATAGAAAATTAAATTTGTTTCGCTAATTTCTCTTACTTCTAGTTAAAGCTTCACGTTTTGCCAGAACTTTTGTGAGAATTTTCAACTCATCATGATTATCTAAACAGAGAAAAATAATACACGAGTTTTTAGATCTAGTCATTGATAATCTGACGCAAGGATCATGACCATGACCAGAGCAGAAAGCGTGAGATAACAATTTTTCTTCTTCATTGTCAAACACATCATCACAGGCACAACACATCAGCATTTCCTCACTGTTATCATCATCATCATCATCATGCTTTTCAGGCGTATATTGTGGGCTGCTTGGTATTTGTGAGAATGCAAATAGTTGACATTCGAAGGTTAGATCAAGTGAATCTTTTTACTGGATTTGGAAACAGTTTATCATGTTATAGTGGTCGAAATGAATGATGATGAAACATTCTCAAAGCTGGAATTAATTCAAGATGAGTTCTAACAATTGGAATTGTTATGTAGATTCATATACAATTGTACTTGTACACAACACTATTCATGTGTAAGACAGCTGGTTTTGGTGGCATTGGCTGATTTTGGCACATGACTAAATTCTGTATGACCGCCACCCTGTTTGCCAGTGTCATAGAGGGAATGTCTTCAGCTAGACTGGAACCAGTGAAAGTGTCCTATTTGTCAATGACTGTGCCATCTTCTTTTGATCCAGCAACCTGTAGAAATTTATCCAAGACAACTCAGACAACTTCTGACTACACGGCACTTGTGAAGTCTGCCCTCTGGTCTCAAATTCTCTTCAACATAAACAAATTGTATGCACTTCTGTAAAGAATAGCACCTTATACCGCAATTCAGAGCCGAGAAGAAATAGGCGAGTGCGACACTGCAGTTTAAAGGTCTTCAGGTTAGCCACCCAGTTAATGGCTTACTAAATAAAAAGCCAGTAAAATTCCTCAGAACCCTTTCTTAGAATGCCCAGTGTGTCCACATTTGGAAGCTATCTGATCAGCATCTCCATAAAATCTTCTCCACCACTCCCTGCCACCTTGTGGGTGCTGGTTAAGCTTATGTCCTACAAAAAGGTAGTGTGCTCACTCCTTCAGTTCTAGACCATGACAGTATATTTGATGAAACTGCAGCTCCCTCCACTCTAATACCTCTAAATTATATTCATAATAAGGTCATTTGCTTATCAACAGATGCATTAGGTAACTGTCATAAAGATTGACTGCTGACGGAGCTTAAGGTGCAAAGAAGATGCAGGGCTTTCTGCACCACTTGTCTTTTGAGCCTATGCTTTGCCCTGGCTGTGGAGAGTCTTACCTCTTCCAAATATCCTTTCTCCAACACACATGGAAAAAGCCCACTGAATCTGCTATGAGAAACTGACCCTAAACTACTTAACCTGCTGAAATTTTTCTAAATCTTACCCTTCCTTGGAAACTTCTAAATCCCCAACTCAATTTCATATAAGTCAATGTAAAATGACCAATTACCAATCAGTAAGTCTACATATGTAGTATCTAATATTTTAGGTCTAACAGTACTTCTGGTATAAAAGGTCCACAAAAAAAATGACTACCCTCACGTTACACAATGCTTCCCTGTAAGGAAGAATATTCTCATGGCACTAATGAGCAGTTCAAAGTCTATAAAGGTTATCTCAGGTTTCAATGCATTCCCCAGCATTTTTAACTTATAGACGTTTTAGTTCATTGGCATTTTTGATGGTAGACATTTTAGTTGTAGATGTTTAATAATTGATGAGAGTAGGGTTGCCAGAAAGGGAGGAAAATCTATTGTCTTTAAATTTTCCCTGCAGATCAAGAAGTGAAATGAGTGTCACAATGGAAGATTCTATGATTTCAAGTCATATTGGGTCTCAGTCAGGATCCGAATCGGGCCTTCTTGGATCAGTTAGTAGTCTCAACGATCAGGAACCAGGAGATTATGATATAAGATTTGATGATTATCGGCCTGTACCTGGAAAAGTGGTGAGTTAAAATTTCAGTAACACTAGATATTTGCTCTTTTATTAATTGCTGTTTGTTAATGCTTTTTTTCAATAAAATGTTTACTGAACAGATCATTGTGGAAAACGGTGTTCATTACTTTGAAGATGGTCATTTTTGGATGGAAGTCCCTGGTCTGCCTGAATCAGATGATGAAGATACAGATTTTCCCATTCCAGTGAAGAAAAATACGAAAGTTACTTTCAGCACTGGGCCAATAAAAGTAAGAGTAGCCATTAACATGTAATGATTGTTGACATAGTGTAGGAGAGCAGTTATTAAAATGAAGTAGAATCAGGGAGTAGATCTATACGAACAGGTGAGCCATTTCTGATGAAACTAGTGGTGCTACACAATGGGACAGACTTTCTCATTGTAAAGTTTTCTAATTTCCTTGGTATAGGCTTACTTTATGGTTTTGCCCATATCCTCTTGGCAACTGCAATGTCGCCACCCTAAAAAGGTTTTTTGGAAATATTCTCAAGTTTTTGGTTTCCTATTGGTAGATTCACAATATTACTTTTAAAATATTAAAGAAGAGTAAAATCTCATCCTCTATGGATATTTTCATTGAAAAATTTGGAGCCATTTTTAAGAAAAACTAGTTTAACCTCTTGTGTAAATGCAAAATTTGAAACTCTTTTTGACAGGAATCTTTGGTGTTTTCAAAAACCTTGTCATTTAAAGAAGTTTCACACACAAATGCAATAATGTATACGAATTGCAGAAAATATTAATCTTAATGAGGTGTGAGATATTTAAAAAAAATTCATTTGTGTAATTTTGAAAAAAAACAACAACAAAAGAATACAGCAAAATTCATTCTATGTCATCTTAAACAGTGCAATAAACACAATCCATATGAAAAGGGTGAAGATAAAATTTGGAGCTGTTTGTGAGAAAGTGGCATTTGTACGTTTCTGAAAATGCGAAATTTTAAGCACTTTTTCACAGAAAACTGTTGAGTTTTCTGGACACCTTTTAGATATCATGTAAAGCACACATACTCATAAATGCAATAATGTGGACAAATAACGCCTAATGTAAATAGTAACAATGTAAGAGGCTAGTCAAAAAAATTACATTTTTGTAATTTGTGCAAAAACAAAGAATAGGAGAGAGTGGTGTATATGTCATCTCATAGTGTATGTTATCCACTATCCTTACCAAAAGTTTAAAGAAAAAATTTGGAGCCATTTTCAAGAAAATCTTGTTTTCGTTATTTTTTAGTATAGCACATATTGCAAGCAATATTGTGTGAAAACTACCAGAAGTTTTAAAAGGATATACGTTAACTTAATGAAAGCACTAATTATGGACAACAAATTTTATTTGAAGAAAAAATCTCTATCTTCAATTTTGTAGTAGTAAGAAGACGCCAAAAAAATTCAAACTTTTGAAATTTTTGAAAATTCATAGTTAACCCTGAAAATTGTGTCTATGCCACCTTTATAAGTGTATTTTACTCTATTCTTACAAGAAATTTAAAGAAAATATTTGGAACCGTTTTTGAGAAAATTTTGAAAATGCCCTGGGGGGGGCTTCATGTCAAGTACCCCCAAATTTTAAAGAATGTTTTTCAAAATCTCGAAGTTTTGACTCAAGCCAGATTGACAAGGGTTTCTTCAATGTCACACATAAGAGAAAAAAAACAACCTTGATCTGCAAACTTCATCTCCTTTATTGACTTGGCAACAGATTCAAGAGGGGGAGAGGCATTTTTCAACATGGACTCAATTTAACCATTACCACATATTGATAGTGTTACATTGTAAGAGTATTCCCATGAAGCTTTAATGGATGATAATTCATGCCCCATGTGATAATAATTTTTTTCTTTAACGAATACTTCTGCATCTGCCTCTGTATTGCCCTTACAATAGTTGCATAATTATTATCATTGTATATTTTAATATTACTTTGAGGGTGTGTTTTAACAAACAAATGTGTTTTAACAACTAGTATGCTATTTCATCTGCTTGCATTTCGATTTCAGGTATACAGTACTTTCTCAGTTAATGATTACGATCGTCGAAATGAAGATGTGGATCCAGTGGCTGCATCAGCTGAGTACGAACTCGAAAAGCGAGTTGAGAAAATGGATGTCTTTCCAGTCGAGCTAACCAAAGGTCCTGAGGGTTTAGGCCTTAGTATTATAGGAATGGGGGTGGGGGCTGATGCGGGTTTGGAGAAGCTGGGAATATTTGTGAAGACTATCACTGAAAATGGAGCAGCAGCTCGAGATGGACGAATTCAGGTGAATAAATATGATAATAACAAGTTTTCTTCTTCATTTAGAAATGTTATTTCTTTCCATGAAACACAAAAGAAACATCAGTCTTCATTAACAGGGTGATCAATGTAGCTCGACTCGAGGTGATTGTGTTGTAAATTATTGTAACAAACTCTATTTTTTAAAATAAAATTCCTGAAAAGATATTTTTCTTTTAAGGTGAATGATCAGATAATTGAAGTTGATGGGAGGTCATTGGTTGGAGTAACACAGGCTTATGCAGCCTCTGTGTTACGAAACACTTGTGGACTAGTTAAGTTTTTGATTGGTCGTGAAAAAGATCCTCAGAACAGTGAAGTGGCTCAACTCATCAAACAATCACTTCAGGTAAGGGTACAGAGAAGACAGTAAGGAATAATGGTGCAGATTAAAATTTCTGAGTGCATATACTTTCTTGCTGGTTCTTATAAGACAACATAAAAAAAAACTCAATATGAAGAATTGAAAATCTGATTTATGTTTCAATATTCTTATTATTTAAGAAAGAAATGATCACCTGGCATTTTTGGATGTATTATTTATCACCATTGTCTATTCAAAAGTTCTTCCTTGTCTCACCCTACCCATCCGGATTGCTCCACCTATCACCCTCTTCCTGCCCATCCTTTGCGGTTACTCTTCTTGCCCCTGTTCTTAGCCCCAGTGCATTGGGCAATAACCAAGTAGTATGTAAGTAAAAGAAAGTTAGTGAGAACAAGAACCAAACAAAATAATACTTTCATTATGGTATGCCTGTTAGCACTCATCACACTTTAATGTTAAACCATCCAGATATAAAATGCTATATATAAAAAGACAAGATATGTTTGAGAGCATAGGTTTCTGTGGTTGGACTTGCTAAATACTTGGCTGTCTGCGAGACGCTGCGACCTAGGCACAGGTGCCAATGTTTTGGTGGCCATTCTGCAACCTTCCTCAGGGTGTTTTGCCTGAAGGAAGGTTGACATGCAAGTTTCAACCTTCCTAAGATGCGACGTCTCTCAGGCAGCAAAGTAGTTACAAAATGTTTGCTTGTTGATGTTGCTATCTTTGGTGTAACTAACTTCTCAATCAAAGAGGTGGAAAAATTGTGCATTTACGAGGACTTTGAGATTGAAATCAACATTGGTTTCCAGAAAAAAGAGAAGTGAATTTTGTATGCTCGATATTGAAGAAATTAGTGTAGTTGTAAAAGAATGTATCCAGATGATCCTGCTGCTCATTAATATTCGAGGTACTGAATTATTAAGAATAGATAAAAAATTACCTGTTGATTTTTCACAGGAAAGTATGAAATTTTTCTCTCCCCCAAAAATTGATTATGTTGGATCACTCCATTTGTAGTCAAAGTGGTCTAGCATTGTTTGATTGACTATCTCAGAAAAAAATCATACTTTGTTTATAAATTTCCTTATGTTTTGGTTGTTCAAAGCAGTTTTAAAAAAAATTGCATTGTAGGTGGTTTTTGTTTTAAGCCATGTGCCATTTTTCTTTTTTTGTAGACATTCACAGTTTTGTAAATTACTCAGCGCTAGTTAGTTGAAGCTTTTTAAATTAAAATTCATAGGATTCAATGAATTCTGGTCTCCAAATCAAAGTGATATTTATTTACCACGTATGTTTTTATTTCAGTAGTATTTGCAACCAAAACTACAAAATGCGAATGAATAAATTTTGATTTTCAGAGTGTAATTTTTCAAAAGAAAGACATGCCAGATCTACAGTGCTCCAAAGATATGGACTATGATAGACCAAGGAATTTATGAGATAGACTCTGAAACTGGCAATTTTTGAAATTTATAGAATACATTTCCATTTCTTCTATTTCTTTACATTTTATTTTATCATTTAACTTCCTTTTTGTTGTGTTTATGTACTTTTTGTGTTTTGTGTGTATTAGCCCATTTTATGGGCTAATTTTGTAATTAATACTAAACATATTTACATATTCAGGCATATTAGTTGTACTACTGCCTGAAAACAAATGAATAATTTTTTTACTTTACAAATTATTATCTAATTATGAAAGCTCTGATTAATTTTGTTTTTGTTATTGAAGTTTGGTTTAAAGATGCAGCTGATGCCATTAACTGGTGATGTGTTCAGTTCTTACTGCATTTCATTTTAGGTATTAGTATGTTTGATTTTTGGATTGTACCTTTTAATTATATGTTTCTCTGCAGGCTGACAAAGAACGTGAGAATCAACGGCGACAACTAGAGCAGCGATCACGGATAAGCAGTACGGAAGGCTCCTGCTCTGAGGACAGTACAGTTGCTTCACCTACCAGTTCAATAACTGTTGAGGGTCTTTCTGTTGGTGGGGGAGTGCCTGGCAATGCGTCTGTGGAACCAGAACCCTCCAGAACTTCGTCTTCACTAGTCAATGAAGTAGAGACGCCTTGGCAGGTTTTGCAAGAGGTAACCTAATGAATATTTGTTTCTTGTAGGAGAAGTGTATATCTTAGATTTTTTGATGTTTGAATGCACTCAACATTTTCTGTTTTGCGAGTTGCTGGGTGAGAGATACTCAAACAGCTAGTGAGGATAAGAATACTCTTCCGAGAATGTGAGATATTTACACATGAAACAGGTGTTTAGTGTTATATTTAAAGTTGTCCCATAGCAGAGTGCAGTCTTCAGTGTGGTAGAAGGTGCAAACATGGCAACATTCAGCATGCTCAATCAGCTGTGATTTGCAAAAAACTTGTATTGCAATGCGTAAACTTGTTCAAATAGACTTCATGGGGAGATGAACAACCAGGATAGGTAATGGTGCTGTGTTGTTGGAATGTGGCGATTGCAAATAGGTCATATCATGTCCCATCCCTCCTCCGAACTCTGTGTAACTAATGGTCAATGTGGGTTTACTATATAAACAATAAAGGGGTATCACACTATATGAATTGGAGAAGTCTGTATGAAGGACATAACTTTATTGGTGTCAAATACATTGGGGATGCATTCTCAACATGAAAACAGTAAAGAAAGTTCTTATGGCCATCGGTCTGAAAATCATTGGTAAGGGAGTTATTAAAGGATTCACCTCCTTGTTGTCACCAATAATTAACCAAATTAAATTGTTGCCCTTTGTTTTTGTTTGTTTTATTGTTGAAGAATAAAAAGGCAAGAGAATGTATTCTGTGAGTGAACAGACTGATAAGCACTACATTTATGGCCTTGTAGATGGAAATGCATCACAACCATGCGAGATAGATGCAGAAAAGAATCCTGACTTATAATTACCTTATTGATGAACATTCTTCAAGATAGTGAGAAGCATTGAGCGTAAAGGAAGAATTTTTTGTAGTACTGAAGAAAACTCATCAGATAGAACAAGAGGCATTAAGGCAAGGAGATTGTCATATGACTCTGTGGAGAACTCCCCACGTAAATCTTTTGAACTCATATCAACTTCAACTGGGGCAAGGATTAAATGTGATGGACTTTCAGTTCAGGAGAACTTTCTGTAATCGCAAGTTCCAGAAATGTGCTAGGTTAATTAATTTCTTGACATTTATCTAGTGTACTGAAGAGGCTGGTTTTACTCATGATGGTATCTTAAATTTTTGTAGTAGTTGTAACTGGGCCTATGAAAACTCTCCTGAAGTATGACAGGATAAACATCAACAGTGGTTGTGTTTAAACATTTAGGGCGCAATCTACACAATTATCAGTCCCTCTTTCTTTCCTTTATGTCTGATTGCAGAAACATTTCTACAGTTTCTCAAAAATGAGTTGAATAATTTAATTGACGATGTGCCTCTGGAAATTAGCCAACAAATGTGGTTTTTACACAATGGTGGGGCAGCACTTTTCAGTCTGATAGTTCACAATTACTTGAATCATCATTCCACCTAGATGGATTGGTCAAATGGGATTCAGTGAATGACCTGATTGATGTTTATTTATTTAAATAAATAAATAGCTGTAGCTGTAGCTGTGGCTGTAGCAAAAAGCTGATGTACACATATCTTAACAATTGTACATTACATCAGAAAGAATTCAATAAAAATTGATTCATATTGTAAACATCAATCTATCCAAATATTTTATAAATGAGTTTAGTGTGTTCTCATTGACATTCTGTGGAGATAACCAATTACCTATGTTGACTTCTCCATTAAAAAAAAAAATTATGCTGAAGTAGAGTTTACATCCATTCCTGTTTAATTTTCAAATTGTGTGTTCTGACAATGTAAGTTGTGAATCTTAGCTAGTCTTGTAACAGTTATCTAGGGTTGAAGTGGTATAAGCTGTATTCAAGATTTTGATGGTCACAATGAGTTCCCCCTCTGCCTCCTCTGTTCCAATATCAGTAAAGACATTTCGTGGCATCTTGTCCAACAGCTTGAAAGCTGTATATCTGTAGAGGTTTTTGATGATCACCTTTATATCTGTGTAGAGTTTGTATGTCCTTCCTGTAACATGGAGACCAGACAGCAGTTGCATATTCCAAATTTGGCAGTACGTAAATTGTGTAAATTTTCCACACAGAAGGTGATTTAAGCTTCGAAAAAACACTTCTCATGAAGTAGAGTACAGAATTTGCTTTCCTGATGACTGCAGCACCATTTCGAGTCCTGCTTTATGATTACTTGTAGGCTGTTTTGAGATGCAGGTGTTAATGTGTGCCCCCCAATTGAGTACTGGTACCTACGGTTATTTCTTCCAAGATGTAAACTAGTACACTTGCTACTACTGAAGGGAAGCAGCGAAGTATTCAACCACTCCAATGTTGTGCAAGTCTTCTTAAACATCAAGGTAGTGTAATGTTGGGTCTCCACAAAATTTGGTATCATCTGCGTAGCAATTCCACTCTGGTTTTAATTAATTTCCCAGGTCACACGTGTACAAAAGAAATAAAATAGGTCCAAGGACTGAGCCTTGGGGAACTCCATTAGTGGCAGGTGTAGATAGTATGTCACCTGTAAGCACTTGGAAGGATCTGTCCATTAGGTAAACAAAGTAACTTTGCATAGATTCCTAAAGCTTCAAGTTTCAGCAATAGCCTCTTGTGCAGTACCTTAAAAGACTTTTACCTAGTCGAAATAGGTGCCATCCATACAATTTCCTTCATCAGTAGTCTTAGTGCAGACATCAAGTGCACTGAGTAAGTTTGTAATAGTAGACCTACTAGGAATAAATATGTATTGCTGTTGAGGAACAATGTTGGTAATAAGGGCATGGTTTAACAGTTTCCATGCAACAAGTCTCCATTATCTTCCCTGCTCTGCTGCTGTTCAGGATCACAGACCTGTAGTTACTTGGAAGCTGTTCATTGAAGTTACTTTCAGTGTTTCAATTTCATTTATTTAACTTATATTCTATTCTTGAAATCATGACTCAACCAGTGGGGTCACAAATACTGAGTGTCAAGACTCTCAATTTTCTTGGAAAACCCAAGTTTGTCCTTGAAGTTAATGTGAGTGAAAACGTATCCAAGCACATTTTCTGTTTGAGTCATATCATCTTGTGCAGAATTACATTGTCCCACACATTTACCCACATACAGGTGATGAGAAGCCCATTCCATATCTGCAAATGACTTTCTACACATTCACTATAATGTTACTTTTTTGTTTGTTTTTTTCCAGTTGGTTGAAATGGAACAAACTGGTGCTGATAGTGAACGATATGCCGAACAACTTCGTCAGTCAGCTTTGAAATTGCACGAGACTGAATGTAATCTTCTTAATGCCAAAAGGGAAATTTCTAATTATCAAGATATGTTAGAACAATCTCAGGTTTGTTTAAATTGGAATAAATAATTCAAGAATTATAAAGCAATATTAAATATTTAAGATTTATCAACATGTTTCTGATTTTTTAAGGGCCAATATATTGCCTTGGAAAGGAAGTACAGCAAAGCTAAAAAGCTGCTCAGAGATTTTCAACAAAGAGAGATGGACCTCCTTCACAGAGAGGAGTTCTATGTGCAGCTGTCTCAAGAAAAGGATACCGAATACAACGCTCTAGTCAAGACTCTAAAGGACAGGGTGAGCTGTGACTATTCTATGTAACATCTATAGTGAAATTATGAAATTTCAGATTCATTGTGAGAAGAAGCATTTTGGTGTTTTCAAACCAGCAGATTATACACATTTTTCTTCCCGATTCCATTTATTTAGGATGGAAATTTCACAATAATTATAGAGAGCGTAAATATTTTTAACTTTCTCATTTACTACCAGAGAGAGAAAAGTAAGGGAAAGAATTGTAGTGCTGCATTGTAAGCTGCTGATTTTTTAACAGGAAAACTTTTTGTGGGTCCCTGATGCAAGAAAAGGAATTTTTTTCAATTTGTAGTGAAAAACTTTCTTGAAAATGTAGTGTAGATTGATTCTATGTTTTGAAGGTCCGTAATACTGAAAAATTGCTTTTTACCAAAATGTCTTTGTTCATTTCTTAATGAAAAATTAAGTAATCATCATATGATGTAACTGTGACAATAGGAACATTCATAGTCATATCACCATTCATCCATTTCTGTGTCTTCTGCAACCAAAATTCTGTTTCAAAAAAATGAAGGAAGTATTTTTGAAACTCTCCCAGTTTGTTTTGTTAGTTTTTCAAGGGAGGATTTGAAACTACTCAAATGTCTATGAAACTCTACATGAAATGATTTGAAGATCTAATTCTGAAGAATAAATTACATTACGAAGAGATCAAACTTAAGTGATGAAAGTGCTGGTCAAGTTAAAAAAAGTTGATTTTGTCGTAATAAAAAATTAAGAGGATTTAATAAAAAATTCAACCAAAACCATATTTTTAATGTGTATTTTTCTCTATTTGATAAGAAATGTTTAATAAAATTGAAGTGATTTTGTAGGAAATTTTGAAAATTTTTAAGAATATTATTTGAAGTATTGCAAAAAATAAAAAGATTGTTTTCAAATATACAAATTGGAGATTATTCTTCATGGGACTAATCCTTTGGACATTCTAGGCACTCGTATTGTTCATGGATGAACAGATATGTGGAAGAAAAAGATTGGAATCATACATCCATAAACTGTGTATTTCAAAATCTCAAAAGATACAAGAGAGTAATTTTTTTCCTGAACAAATTAATGGCGTTGGTCCAAACTGATATTGCTATTTCCCTCTCTCAAAATACTTTCTGGATTCATCTCTAGTTTCTCCAAAGATTTGAAATTGCCTCCTATCCTACTTATGCCTAGTAATCTTTCATGTATTTTTTATAAATGGCTATAACATAAGAAAGTGCAACTCAAACAATATTTTTATTTGCTCTCTCCACTATTACTTGTAAACTATTTACTATTACATGTTTTATTACATTTTGACTCAGGAATGTATAATTAATTTTACCTCTTTGCCATAATAAAATAATCTACTATAAAATATACTGTTAATTATTCCAGGTCATCCAGTTGGAACAAGAATTGCTTGAAACACAGCGGAAAGCAGGGCTACCTTCAGTGTTGCCCTATGACAGCACAGGTTTACGTCAGCTGACACCTCAACCTCTTCGCCGACCTCAGGTTATAATTATTTATTTATTGTTACAACAAATAGGTAGTTACAAGTGGCCAGCAAACAGAGAATCCTTGGAAAATGGGAATTTGAAAGAGTTGGGTGGGGGAGGCGTGGGGGCAGAAAAAGCATTAGGAATCGGGACTCAAAAATCGGGATCCCCCCTGGATTTATTGCCAACTTTTAGCACAGATTGACATATGGAGGTACAACTCCATTTACACTCGTTTTGAGATATTGGGCTAGAAACTTAAACGTTTATGAAAAAATCGGAAATTGAAATAGAAAAAAAAATGAGTGTTCCCTTTTCTTATAACATATGAACTTGTTTGTCTGCAAATGAGATGCATAAAAATATTGCCTGTATCTCAAAATATAGAGCAGTAAAGGAGGTATACCACTATAAAAATTAGTTTGTAGTGCCAAACGGTTGAATATGGGAGGTGGATGTTTTAAAGAAAAAATGTAAATGAAAAAATTGATTTCTGGAAACAAATTAAAAATTAATTTTATTGTCACTATTTTACATACACTCCTATCTCATCAGACACATTCAGTTTTCATCTTCAAGTTGTTCTGATCCTTATCTGAGATGAAGTTCCTTTTCCAAGACTGAGTCGCCTTTCTGTGTATGATCAGAGACAGCTTCAATTTTGAAAAATAATTTATCGCAGAAAGTGCTAGTATCCTTGCTTTGTAAATTAAAGGAGAGATCAAAGTCATCATTAAAAATTTTACCATAAATATGTATCCTTACAGAGGTTTTGTTTTCACTCTGATATTTATTTAAACTAAACATTTTTGCAACATTCAGCTCAGGATCTAAATGCTTCTTTGTAAAATTATCCTCCTTAGCATAATAACTTTCACATACTGGAGAACTTTCAATGTGCTCTTTGATATCAGCAATCAGTGCTTCTGGCTTACACTTTCTTGATTCATGTTTATCCCTTCGATCAAGATGAGCTAACCTTTCTTCTCTGCTTTTTCATGTAATTTTGGCAAGTCTTCAATTGGATATTTTGAAAGTATGGAGAAAGAAGGTTTTGCAAACTTTTATACTTGGGTCACTAATCTCCAGTCGATATACATAAATGCACCCTTTCGTATTTGCTGAACCATTCTTTGGTCAACTATCTTCAACAGAATGATGTGTACATAATACATTTAAGTAGCTATTTTGGAGATCAAAACTTCCTAAATGCTAAAAATTTTCTTTCCTCGTGGATTCCATAATCTTACTGAAACATTTGCAAGTACAGAAGCAGTCAAGATTTTCAAATGTTTTCTTCAAAATAATTTTGTTTGTTTTTATAACATCCTCTTTCCCACAGTTTCTTTTGCATTTTCGAAGGTTTTATTCATACATATCTTTTTCCTTTGACCTTTTTTACTTTGAACACATTTTACTTTACCACTGACTCCACTCAACTCCCTAGCATTTGAAGAACATGCAATAGGCTCTAGAACACAATTTCATGTAAGCCTGAGATATCAACATTTACTGCATCTAAAAGTGCAGTAAGATATGCTGTCAGCACATGATTTTTTTATCCCTACAATATACTAGTTACACTTAATAAATAGCCTCTTTAAAATGTAATCATGCATTCATTATTTCGTATTAACAGTAAATGTGGAATCCGTAAAAACAAATGTTGAATAGTACTACGTTCCTGCGCAACACCTAACCTACCCAATACTTTTCTTTCACTGAAAAAGACGGAATGTTTGCACAACAGGGATCTAATTTTAATTTCCCTATATCTATTAGAATCTCTGGATCCAGATTTCATCATCAATATCGCTGCTGTTGCTAGAAACCTCTTGAAAAGCATTCATCATGAGACGCATAGAACTCAGTGGAGTTGTACCACTATTAAAATAATGCCTCCATATGTCATTGTATTCAGTAAAGTTCGAGGATGAGATATTTGTGATATGAGGATCTCTCCGGAACACAGTCTCCAAGTTTGTGTCGCATCGTATCTTTTATGATGTGATATCAGTTTGCTGTTTTTCTGATGGAAATGTCCAGGAAGCTATCACCCCTGTGATACTCAGAGGGAATTTCACCTGGTTTCTTACAAGAGCTTAGGTGAAAATATTTTTGCAAATACCTGGAGATTGTGCGGTAGGGAGCACAAAGACAATTTACATGCAGAGACAAATAGGAAGTAGGCAAAGTATAAAATCACTGCTGATGAATGGGAAAATAATTTGCCCCTTTTAAATGCTGAGCAGTGTGATGTATTCATTTTCTCTGCAGGAACCTTCAGTGAAAGTGGAAATGGAAAATCAGAATGTAAAACTTAATAATATTCTAACCAAATTAAAGATGCTCCTAATACAAAAATCTCGTACATTTAGAATTTTCAATTATGTAATCAAAACCTACTTTTTGTGGGCAGGGAGAGAGGTGGAGGGAGGGAAGAAAAATTGGTGAAGAATAATTAAAAGTTTTGCTGCACAAATTTCATGTTATTTATGGGCACAACTGTTTTTGTCTATCTCATATAATATGTTTTAAATAAGACAACATTGATTGCCTTAGGACAGTATTTGAAGTGAGATGAGTCATATCCATATTCCTGAATCCTCACTTCAGAATATAATTTTAAGAAAATTTATAAATGTTACGTAACCTGCATGAATGTAATCTGTTGTGTTAAATGGGTTGTGTTTTCATTGAGCTAGACAATCTTGGTGTATACTACATGACAAGGCACAACGTGCTGATTAAAAGAAGAAGAAAAAATAATGGTCAAATATAATTTGGCAAAAAATCAACGGATGTTTTGGGGGGGGGAAAGGAAAAAAATAGTTGTTAATGTTATATCCAGGAAAAAACCAGAAGTCAAAGCGAACACAGTTTTTATTCAACATAGACAATTTTCCATACAAACAGTACTTTCTTTGGTAACTATAAGAATATCCAGAAACAAAGCCAAGTTACTGTTACACCAGAAGATCTACCAAGTCAAGCACAGTTCTACCATAAGCTACAAAAAAATCCTATATGCACTTTGCTGGTTCAACACTATTGCTCAATCGTAATCACCACTATTAACACAGGGAACTCTCCAGAATACTGTCTGCCTCTCTGGAGGTGGTGTCCGTTTTTATTTCCCCTGGTGGCACGGCCTCGTTTCTTGGCCGCAGCTCCACTGACAGGCTGCTCGTTCCTTATTGGCCAGCTCTCTCGCCAGTTTGCCGCCCCAAAAATTCTTGGGACTGCTGCTGGGACTGCTGCGGGTCATTGATTAGGCGACAGGTGTTGCATACCGTCACAACAGTTTCATTTCTTCATGGAATGTTTGTCAAGTTACTTCACCTAGTAATTTATGATATACTATTTACTTTTTGACCAAATACATATTTTTGTTTTCATTTCAGGCTCCTCCTGTGAAACCGTTATTGCAACAACTTGAAACAGAACTTTCTGATACAGAAATTTCAGACATAAGTCCGGAAGATGGGGACAAAACTGCAACAGTTGAACGGAAGGTATTTTAATACTTCATGTTGTTATTAATACACTAAAATCTGTCTAAGTCGAAGTCAATCAGGACACAAAAAAATTCCAGTTTAGGGAGGTTTCTGTTTTATGCAAGGTTGTCCATTTTATGACACTTGTGATATTGATATATCTGCCCTGGGAGTAGTCGACCTAAATTACATGACTTTACTATAATTATCAAAATACAATAACATAATGTTTTTATGGAAGAAATCACCTATAAATGAATATTAAACTTTCTTCATTGACAGATTCTAAGTTGAAAAAATACACAACTCCTGACTGCCTAGTGGCTGTATTTGGACTGCTTGTTGACTCCCAAAGCACACTGCATCACAACACAATACTGTGACTTTCTGATACCCTTGCATGGCCTTGAGTACACGTATCTGGTGGAGGGGTTATGATTTTCAACGCGGGACATAGAATGAATAGGATCCATGCCCGAATACCTTCCACATTCAGAGAGTCAGGAGAGAAGGAATTCCCCCATAGCTTATGCCGTGAAATACAAGCAGCCCCAAGTTCAAATTCTACACTGACAGCTGTAGCCCCTCTTCTTGATTGTCCGGCTGCCACTACTAAATCACATGTCAAGGGGATAGAGAATTTAAAACAGGCTTAGGCAGATGCATTCTTTTCATTAATAACATCTCATGAGTCTCTGCCAATTGCATGAAATTCACAGGAATTTCGTTTTATAAAGTTAATTCTGTTTTATAAAGTGTTTTTTTTTTCCTGCAGGAAATGAAAAACCATTCTGTTTCTGTGTTGGAGACGTTCTGTTGTATGCTATGTAAAATGCCATTTAACTTAACAGACTTAATTTTCTAAATAAGGCAGGTTTCCTGCTTGTACAGGTTGCGATTTAGACAGATTTTAGTATACATTACAATGACAGATAATACTGAGAACAAGGAAATCTAAAAATATATTATTTTTTTTTATAAGATGCCAGTGAAGGAAGAGTTGGACAGAGCTGTTCCTCCTCATGAATTATTGGATGTGTCAGCATCAAAAGCAAAAGCAGAACTAGCAACAAGAGGGGGTCTTGCCGGACGCCAATTGCCATCTGGCAAGAAGAATGGTGGGCTTAGTAATAGCAGCTCAGTGAGTACAGATAGTTATCATTGTTTATGAGGTCTCATGATTTCTTCTATTATCATGTGTAAACTGCTTGCAAAATGTATTTTTATCATGTGCAAAAAAAAAGGGGGGGATAGGTATGTAAAATAGACTCAGCAGACTTTCTAAGGGCAGTTATCTAAATTTTAAACTTTTGCAATTTTTGAAAATTTAGAGGTTTTTATGAGAATTGGACCCACTCCATTTTGATAAGTATCCTCTATTCAAGCAAAACATTTGAGGAAATTTGAAAATATTATAAGGATGTCTTATGAAGTAGCTCCAAAAATTAAAATATATGTTTGAAAAAGTTGCAACGTCATCCAAATCGGTCAGGGAATATCCATTTTTGTGAAAATTCTTAATACTGTTTAGTTGGACACTAGTGTTCACAGATGGACAAACATTTTGAGAAAGAACACTTTTTCGTTATCAATGACCCACAAAACGTGAATTCTGAATATATATGTACAGTATTCAAGTAATTTACTACATATAAAGGCAAGAAAGATCTACCAGTTCAGTGTAAGGGATCCCAGAACAAGTTTTCCAGATGATTTTTTTATTTTATTTTTTATTTGTTTCCTCCCAGCTTTACAATACTTTAGCTAACATTTACAAGAAAGTAAATCTTTATTTTCAGTAAAGCAGTTGTCATAAAGAGTTTGTTGAAAAAAAATTGAACTTCCAAATTCCATAAATTTTATTGAAAATATTGCTTTTACATGTGTATTTGGATCTATTCAAGCTTATCATTGAAAGAATAAATTGCAGCCCATTGACAAGACAATTCCAAAAATGGATACTTCATGTAATGTACCCATAAATCTTAAAATATCCATTTCAAATGTAAGGGTTACAATATCAGTCAGATCTGTTAGAGAATAACAATTTTCGTAAACCCTGCGGAACTTTCTAATGAGTTTTTAAAGATTTATCTCTCTATTCTGTGTTATGAGTTATACGAGTTAAATAAAGTTCACATAGATTTTGAATTTTTGCTTGTTTCTGACCAGAAATGAGCAAAACTTGAAATCTCTGTAAAAATGTATTAAAGGTGTAAAGACAGAAATAATCTTCCATGTTAAAATTTAAATGACTGGATTTAATTTTCAGTGCTTACCAACATTGAAATGCATACTTGCATACAATCCCATGGCTATTAATTCAATGCTATTTTCACTTTTGAAACAGTATTTTATAAAGTGCAGAATGTTTATGTGTGCCCAGCTAATTATTATTTAACTTATTTGTACACAATTTCATTAGTGTTGCCGTTTGACACTTCAAAACCAACACTACAGTTCATTTTACAACTTTTGTTTCAGGAGTATGGTTTAGATGAGAGTAGTGATAATTCCAGCGATGATGAAAAAAATAATTCAAGGTTTATTAATTATATTGGTAATAGTGAAAACAGAACTGAAATAAAGACAGTTTCTTCAAATTCATCCAGCTCTAACCAGTCTTCTGTATCTCGACCTACTGTTCTGTCTTCTTCATCTTCCTTCAGCAGCACTGGTGTCTCCCCAAGTTCTTCTACTGTACATGTGCATAATGTAGTGAGTCAGTATTCAGCAGTGCATCAACAGGTAATAATAGTGAACAAATTTTGAACATATTAATGTAAAATGGTAACATGTTATGTGTGAATGCAAAATCTTTCATTAAAATACATTACATTCTTCTTAATAAATAAAATGATTTCTGATGAATAGAATGTATAGGATACATATAATGTTAGGTAGAATTTGAAATTAGAAAGAATTTTGCTTTGCATGGTATAAAGAGTAAGATTCTTTTATAAGCTTGAGATACATAGTAGATTAATTTGTGCCTCACAGTGTGTTACAAACCTTGTGGTACTTAATATTCTTTTCTAAGGACACAATTTGTCTTTCTAAATAACAAAAGCTGTGCATTTCAGTACAGTGGTTAAAAGTAACTATATCCCTTTTGAGGCATAACTGTATTCAATTTTTTGATTGTATTGTCAGTAAAAATTGTATTTACTTTTGTTTACTAAGGTACTTCCTTTTCAGCAACAACCGCAATCACTTCAACAACCGCCGTACCAACAAAAATTGCATCATCCATTGCAATCTCAGCAACAGACATCACTCTCATCTTCAGCTTTGCTTCAACAGAGCTCTGGGCATATTAAGCAACACAGTCGTATTATGTCATCATATAATTCTACTTCCAATGCTATATATTCCCCTGCAACTCATAGTCCTTCGTCACAAGCTCTTCATATCCATCCACATCATACTTCTCCTCATTCCACACCCCCTGCAGCCCCCAATACCCAGCATCACCCAAGTCCTGATCCATGGGTGATCCGTGGCCAAGGGAAAAGCCAGGCCCCATCCTACCCCACAGGTCCACCTCATGGCCTGGCTGCCCCTCCTCCTTCCCTTGCAGAGCAGTTGAAACAAGTGCTGGCTGAACGAGAAAGGCGCATTTCTGGGGATGTTCCGGGTAGAGAAACTATCACTGAAGTAAAGAAAGGTGTTTCACAGGTTTTGTCTGAGGAAGTTCATCAATCAACTGAAGACATTGTGATCAAAGGTGAGCATTTTTTTATAAATTGAAGTTCATTCACTTAAAAAATATTAGTACGGTGAAACCTGTCTTTCAGTGGTCACTTCTGGTTGTCGAGAGAAAAAGCTGTTAGCGCAGGTGACAATAGAGAAAATGGAAGCAGATATCTGATCTAATTTTGCCATTTGCGATAAAGATAGTAGGCTTTGCTTGTTAATTCTATTTAACCTGCTGATGCACAAATGGGACCTTGGCATGTTTTTATTGTTCATTTACAAGTTCAGGTGAAAGTTTCAGCCTTAGGAGGATCAGTTTATTCATGAGGAGCTTCATGCTATATGCACCAGAAAATATAGATGAATCGAGAGATTGATAGAGTGGAATATCAGGGATTTTCTTTCATTTCACCCATCTCTTGAAAAAAACTGGCCTGCTAGGTCTAGCTGAGTTAATTCTCTTCAGTAAGGGTTGTAGGTTGCGAGAAAGCTGTGATTTCTGATTTTTCATGGTTGCTTCCTTTCTGCTAATAACAAAGTTGATAATGTTAACTATACTACTTTTCATGTTGTGAAGGCACAATGGGTCTTACAGAGAATCCGCACATTGTTGCCGATGTGACACATTCGCTTGCCCGCTCGCTCCAGAATCGTCAAAATCACAGCTACCTTTCTCAATACATGCATCTACTCAAAACATAGTTTATTCACACACATTATTATTATCATAGTCGTAATATTTTTATTAGAGTAAATATCTAAAACAAAGGAAGCGGCAGCAATGGTGTTGCGGTTAGTGTAACGGACTGCTATACCCAAGTTCGTGGGTTCAAACCCGATCGAAGCCGTGGATTTTTAGGGGTGAAAAAATCCTTCTTACGCCTTCCTTCAGAGGGGAAGTAAAGCCGGCTGTCCCATGTTAGTAGATTTACTTGCATGTAAAAGATCCTCAAGCCTAAATGAAGCCTCTGAGCTAAATTCAAATCGCCGGTTTTGTCGCCTCTGTAATACCTTCTTTCCGCTCTATCCGGGGAAAGGAGAGTAGCAAAATTTGCGTGGTCAGACGGAAGAGCAGGCCTCATGGCCTGAGTCTCGCCATGTAAAATAAGGCAATTCAGTTCAATTCAATTCAAAAAGGAACCCTTTCTATGTGTTGTTATAAAATGAAAAAGAAAGATTGGAAATTGTTGATTCTGATGCCAAATATTAATTAATTTACGCAGTAAACAAAACACTATAACCAACATTTATCCAACTGTCATCTTATTATGTTCCTTTTCTCATTTCTAAACGCTCTCATTTCTCGTAGTTATGAATATCAGCACATTATTGTATCATTTCTTTCTATTGTTTCTGTCTTTTTTCTCCCTTTTCCTATTCAAATCCCATTTCTAACAATAAGCGATAAAATGTAGATTATTTGAAATTTGGTAAATGTTTATCATTAATATCTTTCATTATATATACACGATTGTTGCATGAACATTTAAAAATAGATACGCATGGAAATTGAAACACACCATATGTACAAAATGGTCGAACTTCATTTTCCTACTGATTTAATACTTCAGTCCAGTTAATTTTATTTTTATCAGTGTCGGTATTTCTTCATTCTCATTTTCCATTTTCATTCTAAAGAAGGAATGTCTGCTTACGCCTGTTGCTCTGCAAAATTCATTCAAATGATTAATTCCATTTTTGAAAAATAAAGTTTGCACTCTTCTTTTTCACCCCCACTGTTTTGTTTTTTTTCCGTTTGTGGACTTGATTTACAAGTGGATTTGAATACAGCTATACACACACACATACTAGAAAACTTCAGAGCACATATGAAAATTGTGTATTGTTATTTGAAACGCACTTCCATTATCCCCCATGTATTAAGCAACTCTTAGGTATCACTGTTCCATATAATTGGATTTAACTGTCTGATATTGGGAACCAATGCAGGAAGATGCTGAATAAAGAGTAAAATCCACTGGTCTCCTCTCCTCACAAGTGTTACAAATTTAAATCCTAAATTCGTCTGAAAGTTTTGACATCTAACTCAGGAAGTCTAGGAAGAGTGCCTTGCTGCTCAGGCCAGGTGAGTGCTGAAAAGGGGAATATTTACTAGTCTTGGGAAGAAAGAATGAAAGAAAGAAGAAAAAAAAAAAAGCTTTCAATAGAGGTGACCACTTAATTGAGATGTCTGTTCCAACAAGTTTCACTACATTCATATTTTGTCATCTAACTCATGTAGGCTTATGTATTATCCCATTTATTAAGCATTTATTTATTACATATATTTATTATTATTTATATTTTATAATCATTTGTTTATGTGTATGCATTATTTTATGCTATGTGTTATAACTATGCATATGTATTATTTTTGTATCAATCAAAATGAGTTGATTGTATGATTTGCAATGAAAAACATAACTTCACATTGTTCTAATTTTGTCTTGGGCACATATCGTGGCATGTAGCAAATAATAAAGAAGTCTGCTATCTGCCCAACCTTTCATTTGGATCTCTTGATTGTCTTATGACAGTTTACTGATAAAAATTCCAATCTCCTGTTACATGAGTCTCTTTCATCCTTAGCCTCTCCACGTCTCCTATCTCTTTGCCTCTTTGCTCCTCCCCCATGTGGTGTTCTGTGACCTCCCCTCCTGTACCATTTTCTTACTCCTTTTAGAGATCTTGTCATGTTCGCATTCAAGTAATGTAGAGATGTTAATATATAGCATATTCTGTATATTTATACATTTTTCAAGAGACTGAAGATGATTAATGTTTGCTTTGCATTTGGGTGAACTTCAACTTCATGACAATATTATATTTGTTTAGGCTGTGCCCCGCTGGTGGGAGATAGTCGACAGTAGGTCAGCACAGGATCGCCGTGGTCTGTGCAGGATCTGTACATTGGAGGGGGGAACATGCACTAGAATTACAGGATTAATGATCTTGTCAGTTGAAGCTCCCAGAATCACTAACAATCAATGAAATTTGTTTATTTCAGATTTTATGTGGCCACAGCAAACAGTCACTCAAGATATTCCCCCTCCATCTCCTTCATCAGTATCATCATCTGGCAGTATTTCCCCAGGTGGCCCTGCTAGTGATGCGAGTACAAGCAGACTAGGAGCAGGTAATATCACACCCCTTTCTTAATCTTCTAGTAATCAGCTGAGTAATATATAGAGAAAGATATATAAATATCTTTCTCTATAAATTACTCAGAGAAGAAGGATATAGAGAAATGAAATTATAAATATTACACTATTAATGTTTATAATAAATAAGCATGTATACTAATAGCCCAGGAAAATAAGATTAAAGGAAGCCATTATTATGTGAAAATTCAGTCGGATCTGAAAGTTATCTAGATCTTCATTTTGACAGTCTAAGAGAAGGGACAAATCTTATGTTTAGCCAGTCAAGATGTGAAAGGTCAAAAGGATTCAAACCTTTTTCTCTGCAAGTATATTCCTCTCTATGATGAGTGCATTCTTACAAGATAGTATAAAACTTGTAAGAATGTAACAAGTACACAAATGTGTACAAAATAGGTATTTTCGTTATACATGACTGTTTTCAAGATATAGCACTACAGTATGCCACATAAACTGTGAATGAAAGTATATGTAGTCAAAGTAATTTGCTACAAATACGAGCAATAAAAATCCCCTTTTTTGGTATAGTCTCTCCTCAAAAGGAGTTTTTCTGTAGAAAAATTTTGAAACTGACTAAGGGAATACTGGATCAAAGGAAACCATAATAGTTGATAACGATGATTACAAATCTATAATTCCAGTAATGAAACATTGTGAACAAATATACACATTGTGTACTAATATGTACTATAACATACTATTTATAATAATGAACCCTGATAAGTTGTAACTGCCTGTTCATAATAAATAATTTTTTTTAAAATTGCAAAACAATATGACAATACTACTAACTAAAAACTAAAATTTAAACTGTAATAACAATACAAAATTAAAATGAAATGCATATTTTACTATAGCTGAAAGCCATCTATTTTGATAGTATGTTATAGCCAGTCCATTAAGCAATTCTGAAATTTATAGACAAATCTAAGGTATTAAATAAATTCATCATGTTTGATAAAATGTTGTTTAATTACCTATTATAAAATACTGTAAATGACTTGAAACAATGTACAAATTATTTTATAAACAATGAGTATATTATAAATAACTGTGATAATGAGCACATTTTCAAGTTAATTTCTGCTAATACATTTTTATTATATAATGTCAACTTGTGAAGTGAATTAAATGTGTTACTCCACATATGTCAACTGGCTACTCATAGATTCTTGGCTGTGTGGGAGACACCACGTCCTAGGCACAGTTGCCAGTGTTTCCATCTGTCATAGTGCTACAGTCCTTAAGAGTGAAATGGCAACTTCACAGCCATTCCCCCTGAGGAAAGTCATAGTATGATGGCTGAAATGTTGACACCTGTGCCTAGAATGCAGTGTCTTTTGAACAGCCAAGAATCTATTGACTGCAGCCACAGAAGCCTGTTTTCATCTGGCTACTCACAATTGTGTATGAGATATAATCTCTTCTCTTAGACCGTGGAAGTTGAACCCAATTAGAATTTTTCCCCATGAACAATAATTTTCCATGGCTCTGTGTTAATCTATGCTTGCCTTTTGGATTTTGGTTGCAGATCCAGAAGTATGGAGCCCTACACATCCTCAAGATTCACAAACCACTTTTCAGGGTGAAAGAAAATCTCATTTCTGGCAAAGTGCACCAGTTACAGAGTGGTCAAAAGAACAGGTACAGTTCTTTGCATTGACTGTGGGTTTTTTGGGTCATTTGTTCAGTGCATACCGTACTTGAGGCTGGATTAGGAAAAGATGAGGAAACATGCTGTCAAATGATAAATCAGGATGACCAGTGAACCAAGACATCTTGGATACCAGGAAAACTAGTGGTGCTGTAACATGGCACATACTTGGTTGTAATATTTGTAAAGGTTATCTAAAATGATAATGAATATTTTGCAATTTATTTAAAATTTCATCTATTGTGTGCAAGTCTCTCATCATTAAACAGCTTGAAACACTGAACACTGGGTCTCAAGCACATTTTATAAATAAAATTGATCTTTTTTGTGCACACTAATCCTAAAGAATGCAGAGTAGAGAGTTCATTGCCCATGTAGACTGCTTACAGTTCTCACATATAATTACCATTAATGGCAAAGGATTACACAGGTCTACAACCAAAAATTTGATTTGATAATTTTGGCTAATCTTCATGCTTTTTGATGTGCTGAAAACAAAAACGAAGTCCATCCTTCTCCATCATGTACAGATATTTTTTAAATCCATAACACATAATGGCATAAAGTTCATTTTTCAGTTTTTTTTTGTTTTTTCAAAAATTACACTAATGTAATGTTTTTGAAAGATTTCTCACACTGTTAATGTGCATGTTTCCTACAATATGTAAATGCTATGTATTTTTGAGTTAGTGTTTTAAATTACTTTAAATAAAGATTTTCGAAAACACAAAAGTTTCCTGTGAAAAAGAGCTTGAAATTTTGCATTTACCGTAGCAATGAAACGCCATTCTCTTGAAAACAGTTCTAAATTTTTCAAAGAAAATTGCTATTTAGGACGAGGTTTCACTGTTCTTTAATATTCTTAAAATAATATTTCCGTTCTACTATTAAGAATCAAAAAAATTAAGAAAATGTTAAAAAAAAGTAATTTGGGCAGTGATAGATGGCGGTTGGCAAGAGTATGTGTCAAGTCCAAATTGCAAACCGAGACCAAAGGAAATAGAAAACTAACATGGGAAAGTCTGTGCCATTTTGTAGCATCACTAGTTTTTGTACTTGTAATGTTAATGCCAAAAATCATAAGTTGATTAACTATCATAATGGTGAATTTGCTATTTGTCCTGAACCACCTGGTCCTTGATTGCCAGTTCCTCAGCTCCCTCGTGACTTGGACAGTCTTGAGTGGGTAACAGATAAAGAAGCTTGTGTGATGGAAAATTATGAAACAAACAGTGAGTTCAGACCAGACAGTTTAAAGAACGAACCTGAGCTTTTCCCTCAACAGGAGTTGAATGACTTAGTGAGAGATCTTGGACTTCCGAAAGATGCTGCTCAATGACTTGGCTCCCGGATAAAAACAAAAATGTATTACTACCTGGCACTTATTTTTCATAGTATCGACATTGCGAAGCAGTTTTTGTTCCTTACTTTTCACAGGATATTATGTATATTTATTTTAAAGACATTTGTGGACTGATATGGTGTACAATATGACCCGAATTATTGGCATCTATTCATAGACTCATCAAAACTAAGTCCAAAAGCTATTTTGGCAATACTTGATAATACACAATGACAATACTTACGGTTCATATACAATGATGGTATATGGATCAGTACAGGTGCATACATTGCCTCTTGGTTGAGACTGGAGATCCATCTCTGAGCCCAAGGCAAAATATTTTGATCGGATCCTGTGATGCAAAATTATCCACCAAGTACTCCATCTCATCAAGCAATCCTTCATCCAAGTCACAAGACATTGAATGCACTTGCATTGAATCACAAGACATTGAATGCAAGTCTTGTTCCACCCTAGAAACTGCTCATAATAGACCTTAGATTGTCAAATCTCCATAAATCTTCAGCTCCCCTTTCAAGAGAGGAAATCCATGTATCAGCTATAATGGCAGAGTATAATATGCCTTCTATCGCCACAGTGCCTCGTGGAGTTTTTGAATACGCTATGAAGACTATGCAGTGTATGTACTGAAGAAAAATATGTACTATTGGAGGCATTTAATTTTGCTGAATCGGATCTTCCTCTCTTCTTGTGACCCTTTGACAACGAACCCAAATTCCATCATTTATTGCTACGTTGTTATAACTTGATTTTTTGTTGGGCCCATGACCCATGGGAATAACAGAAAATGGAATAGCTGACCTAGCAGCAAAGTTGGCCATGAAGATAAGTGTAAGTCCCTATGAATGATACCAAGCTGTTCATCAATTGCTCTATTTTCAGTCTTAAGCTCACTAAAATCAAGGATTCCATAAAACCTTGGTCTTCCTTATCTGGTAATGCTAGGCACAAGGAGATTATTCTGACGTGCCCTCAGATTGATTAGTGCTGTTTCTGCCATGGTTATGTCCTCCACTATGACCCACACCGTACCACCATTAACTGCATAACAGATCTTACCATGGAGCATGCTGACATGTATTGTGGCACTTACTTTGAGGTAAAAGTTTGCTGCCAAAGGCATCACTGTGCAGCCTCTTTAATAGAGATACTTGGAAATAACAAATCCTTTCTCTACAAGCCTTTTACGAATATACAGAATAACTTGACAGAGGAGGATAATACCAATTAAGGCGTTTTAACATTGCAGACTTCCCTTAGTACTTCACAGATAACAAAACGGTATGAACTATTTTTAGTTGTTACTTATTTTGAAATTTCATTTTCCTTCTAGGTTTGTCAGTGGCTTTTGACTCTAAACATGGAACAATATATCTCAAAATTTCTGGAGCAGCAAGTTACTGGAGTAACTCTGCTGCAGTTGGAGTCTCGTGATCTGAAACAGTTTGGCATCAATGGAGAAGATAAAAACAAACTGAAACGAAAGCTAAAGGAGCTACGTGTTCAGGTGAGCAATCTCTCTTAATTATTGTTTATTTGGCATGTTATTGTCATATGTGCATGTGCACACGCGTTCTTATTTGTAAGCGAGTCCTTTCAGTTCTCTCCCCCCCCTCCCTCCTCTCTTTCTTCATACAAATGACCTCTTGAGGCTACAACAATGTTACATCTCTTGAAAATGCTCACTAAGTTTCTGTGACAAACAGGCTGCTATTAAAATGGAAAATTGTTGGTTTCTTCTTCTCTTTTTTCCCCCATTCTTTCTTTTCTTTTCTCTCTTAAGGACATAAACCATTATGGATAAGGCTGATATAATTTAAATCAGCCTTATGTTCATTCATTCTCTTTTGTTTGGGGCGAGTATTAATAAAAATGGAATTTTAACATAACGCATTTAAAGAACAAAATTAATATTGTTAAAACTAATGAAAATAGTAGTTAATCTTACTATTTTAACAGTATTACCCTTTTCTTTGTGTGTATATTAATAAAATGCATCTTTATGTTGGAAGCATAAATAACTTTTCCAATGGATACTGCTAAATGCACTGTTTGATAAGGCATAAAGTTCATTTTGGGGTAGTCTTTTGTTTTTTCAAAAAATTATTCACAACGCAAGTGCACAAATAACAATCATTATACCCTGTATTTTTTGATAACAGGGCAACTGTTAAGTAGAATTTAATATTTCAAAAACTGTCTAACATCATTGTAAGTGTTTCAATGAATTCAACAATAAGTGCTTTTTGATCAGGATGGTATTGCACCAAAAAATGGTAAAATTTCTTGGAACGAAGAATGCCTTTTTTCTAAATCTTGCTAATAGCTGGTGCCACAAGCTTATTCTGCAACATGGATGCAATAGGTGTTTCAAGAGCATGAAAGTAATAAGTAATTCAGATTTAAAGATTTTTTTGTGTTGCAACGGACTGCTCAAATATATAGTATCTTTATTTTTTTAAATAAAATGAGAATAATTTAATGATAAATTAAAAAAACTGTTGTTTTATTAAACTTTTTTCTTATTTGAAAGGAATTAAGGATAAGTAAGTCAACAGTTTTGGTTTAAAGTAAAAGCACCTAATACAACTTAAAAAAATTGTTTTCAATCAAATAAATCTGATTTAAATAAAAAAATTCAATTTTTTTTAATAATATTTTTTTACCCAATTAGAGGGTATACATTATTTAGCAAATCATTTGTGGCATTGGCATTATGTTACAGGAGTTATTAAAGTGTACAAAGAATCAGAAAATCTATCTGTATCGCTGGAATACTGACAAAAAAGTATTTGTTAATTTTAAACATTGTTAAAAAAGAGAATTAAAAAGGTAATGGTCCAAATTATGCTGTAGATAAAAAAAATCCTTTTTGATATCGTGAAGTAAACTGAGGAGCAGCCAGTGAAATCTGAGTGAGCAGATTAGTTATCTAACAGATGTCCCTACATTTTGATAATCAAAATGATTGGTCCTATTTTTTGTCTTGAATTCAACCTTTACAAATTTAAGTTAGAGAACAGATATTTATTGGTAATGCCTTTATGTGGATAAACGATCCCTTGCTCTTGTATGCAATTGTATTGTGTAAATCGACTTTGACATGATTTGATTTTAACTTTTAGTCCAAAAGCACTCTCATATTCCTGTTTAGGCCTAACTAAGTAATAAATAAAAGTCTAAATACTGTAATTGACTTAGATAAGTCTCATCAAATAACCAAGTGATTTGTTAGCCATATTGACAACACTATCAATAAGCAATTTAAATTTTCACTGAAAAGTTTTGAGTTTTCAAGAAAGTTTTAAAAGATATCATTTGAAGCACTGGTACTCTCATTGTACTGTACATTTGAAGCACTGGAACTTATTGTACAGAAATTTCATTTGAAGAAAAATCAATATTGTAATTGTAAGAAGGCACGAGAAAATGTAAAATTTTTGTAATTTTCAAAAATTCATAGTGAAAATCAGACCGACCGAACGAACATAATTGTTTAGGAACAGTCTGTAGGGCATGGATTGAGAGGGTTTCAAGGGTGGGGTTTGGAAGAGTGAAGGGTTTACTGCTTCAACACCATTAATGTCTGAGGGTCATTGGTGCCATTGGAAGATGAGATGTGGTTGGAGAGGAGGATGTTGGAGATACAGCTACTGATGTGGTAGGAGCCTTTAAGATGTGTGTCTATCTTACATCCTAATGCTTCTTTCAAATGGAGACCATGCTGGGTGAGGAGTGTCTGTGAAAAATAGTCCAGATTTAGTACCGTAATTGATGTACCTCTCATACAATGTGTTTGTTAGCTTTTTTAAATTTGTTTACAAGGCTGTTGTTATGCAGGAGGGGGGGCAAAATGTTCGTCATTATATTTGTTCTTTGGGCAATTTTTGGTATATCTGAACAATATTCAATCCTTTTAATACTTGATTCATGGATAGCCTATAAATTGGTTTCTTGGAAATTCATTTACTTTTGGCATTTTAAGGTAGGAAATTGTGTTATAAAAATTATTTTAATGATTGTCATAAAAATTATTTTATGTAAATATAATATTACAACCATATTCAGCCTTGTGAGTATATATATTAGTATACATACATATATTTGATTTAGTTTTTTGGCTATCCATAGGTGGAAAAGGAACGGCGACAACAAGAGAAGGACCGCAAAGAGAAAGAACGTCTGCAGCGTAAAGCTGAAAAGTTAGCTGAAAAGGCTGGCAAAAGGAAATTGTGAATTGTAATTTAATATGTGAGTGATGCTCATTTTCATTCCTCAATGGAAGAGGGAGGAGTGTGGCTGTATTGGAATTCCCTCAAATTTTATTTGTGAAGAATGAAAATAATGTGTATATTTATAACTTGTATGAAAGATTTATATGTGAACTTTTATGATATGATTTCAGAACAGTCATTGATTCATATTTTATTTATAGCCTTTTAGCGGTCTAGTAGAAATATGTATTGTCAGAAATTGTATGTTTTGCAATGTGTATATTTCTTACTAACAGAATTGCTACACGCAAGATAGTTCGTGTCCAGGCAGTTATTTTCATTTTTAAATCATGTATTCAGCAGTATTGGCTAGAGCAGAGATGGCAGCTGGAATGACTGAGTAATGATAATTCCATAATACTCACTGTCAATTTCAAAGTGGTTAATTGTTTTATATAAATGTTCTCTCCACTTGAGAGGTAATCTGTTTTGAAGTACTCTTTTATGTCATTTGTATAATGTTTTATACTGTCTGCAAGCAAGTGAATCCTAAGTAGAAAGGTTAAAACTAATTTGACATTAATTATAGAGGCATTGTTATTATAAAATGTTCAATAAAAAATTGTTTTGACTGTGGGCATTACACATTATGTTGCATTTGTGTATGAATGAAGCTGTAACTGTGACCAGAAGTTAGTATTAAAAACCCAAGAGAAAAAGCTTGTGGATTTTAAGTTGTACAGCATTTTGATTATTTATTCACTCTGTGTTTTTTATTCAGTACAAAAATGTTAACTTTCCTATTGTTAAACCTTGTTTTGAAGGTTGATTTTTTTTTATTAAAATAACTTAATAAAACATAACTGATCACTATTTAAACATTTCTCCACAATTTTTATATTGATATTTGCTGTCAAGTGTACTTATGTATCAAATACTCAGAACAGTAGAGGACATTTTTCAGTAGGAGTCAATTGGAATATTAGCAACTTTTTGGCAGCTATGTAAGTTAATTTTCAGTTAACATTTTATCTTCTGGCATATTTTATATCAAATGACTTGTTTAAAACATGCAAGTTGGAATTGAGTGATACTTTGTTATGCAAGAATTTAGCCTGGTCAAGAACTTTGTATACTTTTATGACTGTTAATAATTGATTTTGACATTACTAGGATGTTACAAAAAAGTATGAAACAAATGAATGTAGGTAAATCAATATTAGTTCAGTTACTGTAGATTATATGTATTAATGTCTATTTCTATCAATATAATGACCATGTGTGATAATAGCTCATACATGTAATTTTAAATGTTACTGAAGTAATATTGCAGCAGGATTCTTATTTACCTGATGGCATTGGTACAAAAAGGACCAACATTATTGCTGCCATAATCCTTGCCATATATAGCTTGTATCTAGTTTCATCAAAGTCTTGGCAACAATTTTTAATAATTTGGCATACTTATACATTGATATCAATTTATAAGACTGTTTCGAGATGTTTTTTGTCAGGAATTATTGCATATTTTCGGACAAATTCATATGTAATCTTTGGAACATTTGTAGTAAGTACATATCTGGTAAATAATCAATAATTCCAAAATCACTTTGTAAATGAATGTTTGTATTGTATCTGAATGACTTTAAAACCTTGTTTCTTTCCTTATTCCTTTTTATTCTGATTTCGTTGCATAATCTCTATCTTCAATTTCATAATTTTGGGAAAACACTGAAAAAAAAATCAAACTTTTGCAATTTTCAAAAATTTAGAAGTAATCCAGACCTATGCAGTCTTTATATGTTTCACTCTATTCTTTCAAGAAATTTGGAGCCGTTTTTGAGAAAATGTTCCTGGGGCTTCATGTTAAGTACCCCCAAATTGTACAGAATGTTTCCCAAAATCGAAAAACTTCAAAAGTTGAACCAGATCGACCGTGAAACATCAGTTTTGGAAAAAACTGTACACAAGGTTTAGGTGCTAGTCATCACAGACGAACGGATGTTGGGGGGGGGGGGGAATCCACTTTTTCAGAATCAGGGGACTCAAAACTTGTATTTCCATTGAAATCTCGAAAATGATAGTACATAACTTTTCTCTACATATTTATTTAAACGAAATGGCTCCTTTACGTTATTAACCATATACTGAAATTGTTCTATTTGAAGAAAATGTTGAGAAGGTTTGTAAGAAAAATTTGAAAATACAATTGATAGTTCATGGAACTAACAGTAGCATTATTCAGAACACAGGAATCTCTAGCATTGAAAATTTTGAAGGGGGACACCAAAAGTACCTCTCATGAATTTTAGCTGAATCCAATTTTTTAATTGATTTATGAAAATTAACAAAGTCCACAGAATTAGTGCGAGCTATTCAATAACACACATTTACAAAACTATGGAGTGGGGTGAACATATCTTTTTGTTTTTATTTTATTTCATAATTTTCAGGCAATCACCCTTTTATAATTAAAAATATAAAACATTTATTACAAATTATTAAGTCTTTAAGTAGTTTCTTTTTTACTTGTGATTTTAATCTACAAGCATAAGACGATACATCAATTTTTAGCACATTTGCTAGATCACACATACAAACAATTGGTGCATTTTGAAAAAGATTAGATCTCAAAATTGGTAATTCAAATGTGTTTTGGTCATTGTTTTGTAAGTGAATCAAAGTTCAACTTGTGTCCAACATAGTTTAGACAAAAGCTGAATTCTGTCAATATTGGTAATACAAAAATTAATCAAAAAAATATAATTATTGTACATTCTGTAGGATTTTAGGGAATTTATATAAGTTGAAGTAATTTAACAACAATTATGAGTTACAAAAGGAGATGGTAAATTCTGTTTCCTAGCAACAAAATTTAAAAATTTGTGTTAAACTGATACTAGTTTTTTTTACCTAAATTTGATAATACAGTGTTAAAGCAGTTAAAGTGTGAAAGTGTGAAAATGTTGTTTGAAGTTGTGAAAATATTGGTTGAACATAAGTTAAATATGTTTTACAAGGCTGAAGTGATTTAAAATATGAGGCAAAACATTATACAACACCCAACATTCTATTGGCCTTAGACACAATATATTCAATATGCAGATTAAAATACAATTTAGAATCAACCAGATTCTTCATTTGATCACTCTCATACACGGTTTAAAATCAATTTGTCTACATAATCAGGAGAATAGCATAGTCTTGTACATATTCATATTTAGTAATAATTTTTACTTATGCCATTTGAATCAATAAATACCTATGAGAAGTAACGAGGAACTTCTTCAAATAATTAAGTGAACATCCATAAAGTGTATATTTAATCTGACACAAATTTTGAGAAGGTGGACCAAGAGAAGCCAGAATCTTCAGTTATTTGTCACTGTGTGCAAAGAGAAAATGAGCAGAGAAAATAAAACCACTGGAGCAAATGTTGAAAAAAGTGAAACACTGAATGGAACATGTGTGAGGGACTTTGTAGGCTCAATACAGTGTTTCTTGAAATCAAATTTTTGTTTTTTCTTTTCTTTTTTGGCTCCTAAAGAATTGTAAGATTATGTAGCGCTTCATATATTTCCAGAATACCAAAAAGAATTCAGTTCTTTGAAAGCAGATTTATAAGAAATAATACAGGCAAAAGATGAAGTGCTTAAGAATGAAATTCCTAAATACATGTCTTAGATAGTTGCTCTAAATTTTGATTTGACAAGGCAAGGTGAAGTAGTTTCTCAATATAAAAAAAATCTGGAGAAGAATTGCAATCTAAATGGAGAATCTTGCAATGCTACATGTCAGAATATGACAAACTACTTTCCCAACTTGTGACTGAAAAAGAGCAAATTTGTACAGGATTAAGCAATAAAGAATTTAAATGAAGAAAGGAACTAAAAGAATGTAGGGAGAAATTTGCTGAAATGGAACAATAGCTTTCTCCTAAATGTGGAAACCACTTGATTTCAAAAATGTCTCTGAAAAAATATAAATATTACTCACGTGAGTTATGATTTTACCTTTCTTAAAACCTAGTCGTAACTTTTAAAAAGTATTTATTATAACACTGTTTGGACATGATCACTTCTGAATTTACTGACAGAAATATGTTTTATAGATCTGACCACGTGATCAATACTATTTACTTTGCTAAGTTTAGGCTGTTATTGGATTCCAATGCTGCTTCAGAAAGAATTGCAAGCAGAGTTGACCTTTTTCAAACATAAATTCTGACTTACCGAGCAAACAAAATTATACTCCAAACATCTTTTAGATCCAAAAATATTAGAAACAAAGTAAATTACCAGGAATAATAATGTATGTTCAGCATACTTCATCAAACATTTAACTTATGTTTCTGAATGGTTGATGTAGTATGGATATATGTCTTCAGCACAATGTATGACAAACACTCTTCTTTGTATTACAAAAAATAACATTTTATTGAGAAAAAATAGGTTTATATGCAGCATGAAGAAAAATTAACGATGTTGTTCATGTGGCTACAATTATTTTATAACTGCCAAAATTTGAAACATGATTAACACACAAGCACCTTAAATGCCTCTCTTGACAGGCTTTGGAGACACATACACCTTTACAGGTTTACACAAGTCCAATACACATGGTTCCAAATCGGGCTTTAGCAGTCCTGCCCCACGACGTGATGTCCCAGGAGGCCCTAACAGCCCTGCCTCCTGTTCTGTTAAATCAAGAGCCAAACTGACATCCACAGTACATGCTTCAGTCCACACTTGGTGCGAAATGAGAACTGTGGTCAAGAGCCGGAAGTCTGTGGGGGTTGAAGTAGAAACAGGCTTAGCATTTTCACCAACATCCATGCCAAATACAGACGACACAGACGTGGATGGTCCTTGTCTCTCTGTTGGTATGACATCATTTTCTAGAGGTCGTAGATCAGGGCGTTTTGGCACTAGAAGTTGAGTTTGCTGATCAGGATACTTCACCTTAATTCTCAAAGAAGAAGGGTCTCTAAGATGCTGTAATTCTGCATCCAGAGGGACACCCATCACCAGACCAGCTGTAAATTTCAATGCAGCATCTACCTCCCCTGTTGGCTCAGAGATGACTGCTGTCGTCATCTGCACAGCAATTGAAGGGCGAGGAGGAGGAGCTGGAGATGCTGCCTGCAATATGGGAAGTAAACAGCGTGCTACAGGACCTGGCTTTGTATCCTCCAATTGTGCCAACTCCTTCAGTGCTGTAGCTACAAATGGCTCAGGTACCAAACCTTTCTCACTCAAAAACTTGGCAGTGTCATCACATTGTTCCAAGAAATATTCCGTCAGAGCCAGAGCAGAACTATTACTTCCACGCACCACATACACAAGTTGAAGAGCTAACACTAATAACCGAAATTGACGCACAGCACCAACTTCCTGATCTCCAAGCCCTAAGAAGAGATACTGCAACTTAAGGCAATGCTGTAACAATTGAGCAATAGTAGCTCGCACAACATGTCCTTGATGAGTTGCAAGAGCAGCAGGATTTGCCCATAATCGATTTGCCAATACTTTAGAAGCTAGTAACTGAGATCCCACAAAGGCAGCAGCAAAATGTGCAGCTCCACTTACACTACTGTCAATGGTTGCAAGGCGTTCAAGGTCTCTCTGTGCAGCTTGCATCAGCTCTTCACGTAACCGACCGGCAGGTGGTGCTGCTTCTAAACGAGCTAGCATACTATCTAAAAAGCGAGCTGCACTCTCATTCACTGGTCGCAATTCTGCAGAACGTACACTCCGATCTACTTTCAGTGCTGGCACAAGTGAAGGCATTGTATCACGCAAATAACAATAATGCTTTAATGTGCTCTCTTCAAAGAGTTGCAGCATAGTTGGGCAATGTTGGGCAGCATTGAAAACAAGAATCAAAATACTTACATATGATGGTTCTTCCACATCTACTTCAGGCATGTCTAAGAAAGGATGAATTGCCAGCAGTTCTGGTACTAAAGATAGAGTCAATTCAGGATGTGCCTGACCTACTCTTTGTAAACAACGCCATGTAGATTTACGATCCATGGGGTATTTTTTCAAATTTTCCAGTAAACTTTCAACACACATCTGTAAGCAACCTTTACTAGATAAACGGCAGGCACCAAGCATTTTGTGCAATCCTTCACGCACATCCACTGAAAAATCCTTTAGTGCCCCAAGAATGGTTTCCAATTGATCTTCCCTTAAAAGGCAATGCTGACTGATTCGTGTGAGGCTGTCTATAGCTCGAAGGCGCACACCTTCTATCTCGTCATTAAACATGTCAACTAAGAAATCTAAAGACATGGTTGCAAACTGTGGGTGATGCAGAGAGAGCTGACATAATGATTCCACAGATGCATTGCGTACTTCCATAAACTCATCTTCCAAACCATGCACAAAAGCACCACAAGAGCCGGTACTGATGAGGCTAACAGATTCAGCATCTACCATTTCTCGAGGAGCATCGTCAGCCCACATTTTACCACTAGACCATTCACCAGACGTTACAGATTCCCATGCTCTTTCATGGGCTGATCGCTTTTTCCTCATATTAGACATGAGCTTCTTATCAAGGGTTTGCTGTAGGAAACGTGGACTGACAAGTGTCATAGCACCAAGACCTTTTGCTGCCTGTGTACGTACACGCATTGATAAATCATTAATCATTAAGCATAGTTTACTAAAAGCATCATCTACCATTCGCAGTTGTTCATCACTATCAGGAACTTGCACCAAATGTTCTGGGTATGACTGCCCAAGTATCCATACTAACTGTAGGGCAGCTTGCCGTACTATCTCATAATCATCTTTCAGTGCCAAGCACACTTCAGAATAGAGTGTGGGATCCAGGCGTAAACCTCTCTGATGTAAAGTAATCATTGTTCGAAAAGCAGCACTGCGAACTCTAGCTTCTTCACTGTGACTATAATCACCTATCAGACGTAAGACAGCTTGAGCTCCTGATTCTCCTGTTCCCCCTAATGGCTGCAGTTCACCAATCAGCTCTAAGCATTTACATTTTACTAAATGACTAGTATCACTTAAATACTGTTTTGCAACAAGAACAAGCCGTTGATGTAAGCCTAAATTGTCAGACCACAAACATCCTAGACGTAGAAGGGCAGAAATTCCTTGGGCCAATACTTTGTGTGACGTTTCTTTTTTAAGTAATTGCACAATTTCATCAATTATAACTTGTAAGTCTACACTTGCTTCTCTTCCCATGTCCCCAAATAAACATAAAATTTTAGCTCGCACAGCTGACTCTGTTTCTTGTTGAAAATGATCTGATAATTTTCTAATAGCATCATTCAATTCTTCCTCCTGAAATTTCATTGAATCAGAAATCCGCAATAAAATTTGTAAAGCATCATTACTGCTTTTGCTCTTTTCCAAAAGACCAACATACGCAGCTGCGGAACCACTTGTAACTACTTTCTTAACTAGCCTCAATTTCTTCAAGGGTTTTGGAGGTTCCTGTATAACTTGACTATATTCAGCAAGTGCCCTTTTTTTCAACACTGCCGCCATGCTCACGTATTTATGACGCGCACAAAATAAATTTAAGCACGATTCTCATATATTCACAATGAGAGGTTATGTTGACACAGACATGTACACTATCGATGTCTGTATAATTTTACTTCATAAAATAATTACTCACATTATCATGGTAGATTTAAACACATTAATATGAGAAATCTCTTCGACAAAAAAACATCAGAATCCTTTTGTCAAACGCGTTTAGTCCTGATTTAATTGTATAGACTGGATTACTGGCTCAGCCTCATAACATGAGCCTCATATATCATATACTCTCTGGCTGGCCCAGCCGCTGGAGATACATATTCTTCGGTTTTTCTTTCTTGGCGCGTGGGGGGTGTCATCAAAATGAAATATCTCACGGTATTTCGCGTCGCGAGCGGAGTATATGACCAGTCATGGTGGAAATAACAAGGCTCCAGAGGATGCGCAGTAGTGGCCAATCACGATTTATCCCAGGCATCGAGTGAACAACGGCGGGCTCACATGTTCTTTTGCTTCCGGACTGCGAAGGAGTGAAGACCTGGAGAAGAATCAGTGCACCAAGGGCGGAAGATTGTAATTTTGTTGGCGCGGGAAAAGAACATTGTATTTTTTACTGTAAGTTATTAAAATTATATATTTTATGTCTCTTGCCTTTAATAATTACAGAAGCATACATCAATCAATTCATATAGTAATAATAATAATAATAATAATAATAATAATAATAATAATAACTCCACCTAGGGAGTACAAGACCTTGGAGTTGGTGGTGGAGCTTGAGTACCCCCATGAGCCTTAAAGCTATGTCAGTGGTAGCCTAGCTACCGGTAGGGCCTCCCTTGCTGAATAGGTTGAAGGTGAGGGGTCAGACGAAGAAGTACTCCATTTTGAGGAGAGTGGGAAGTAAGTAGAGAGGGAAGGGTCATGAACCTTTGGACTTCCTGTTGTCGGCCCATAGAGGGTACAGGAGAGAAACTGGGTTGGCACACCAGGCCACTGATTAGAGTGGAGGCCCGAACCTTGCATTAGCCAGCGAAGGAGGCTGCCTTCAGCAGTCAGTGAAAATCCCGTAGGGTTTAGTAATGCCGACTGGCGATCGGAGGGACCCCTTGCTGGGCCCTGCGGGGGGATGCCCCGAGGCCACTGTGGGTCGCAGTAACGGATGGCAGGAAACAACCCGAGGGTTAAGTGTGATCTGTGAACTCGAACTTGCGTCCTGCGAATCCTCAGTTCAAACCAATGAGCAAAATGGATAGAACAAGCAATGTAATGAATCTTAACGTGCCTTGTTCTACCAATGTCCCTTACCTGCTCAGAAACCGAGCTAATGTCACCTTGTCGACGTCTGGCTATCCCACGGATGTTAGTCCCAGGGACCCAGAGCCGGCAGTAGCTCGAAGCCATCGTCAGAGATGGACCCGGGATGAATTAAAGGAGGTGATATGGTGCTTTTATTATGCAAAAGCGAAAAATGGGGGCTCAGAAATAGAAGTTTTCAAGGTATGGAGAGAGCGGAACCCAGATATGCGACCTACCCTAGACTCAAAGAAGCTTGCCAGTCAACGACGATACATACTCAGCAGTGGAAAATTCACAGCAGAACAACTTGCTGACATTGAGAGAAATGCGGAGTATGTATTTCGCTCGAACAATCCACATGACGAACATGTAGAACTTGAAAATGATGATCCCGTGGAAGGTTCATCGCTTTCCAGTGAAACACACGTCAGTGGTGAAAACTCATCTGGCAATGAATTACACGATAAGGACATGATGCGAAATCTCCTTCGGCGCGAGATAGAAAGAGTTAGTCAACTTCCGTTTGAATCTCGCGAACCGTTGAGGAGAATATACGAAAATGCCAAAGCTAAAAGAGTGATAGAAACAGTGAATTCTGTCTTAAATGAGGTGGTGGAGACCCCAGGCAGAGATCTAGATATTACTGAAATCAATCACATCATATATGCAACTGGATATCTAGTATCTCAGATAATTTTGGGGCCATCCAAGAACACCGACGGCCGGCAGCAAAACAGAGTAAACAGCTCTGTACCCCCATGGATGAACAGAATTATGAAACGGATAGCCGACACCCGGCGTGAAATATCATTCTTAGCTGAGGCATCTTCTAAATCAACGCACACCTCTAAAGTTCAACGAAAAATATTCAATGTTGAACAAAAATACCAAATTGAAAATGACACCAGCAGACTAATGGTAGTTGAGAAGCTAAAAGAGAAAATTCAAGCATGGGCTCAACGAATAAGAAGGTACAAACGTAGAATAGATTTCCGTGTACAGAACCGGTTGTTTGAAACAGACGCGAAGAGATTCTATCGCAATCTGACTCAAAAACCGAATGGCAAAGCTGTTACTCCTTCAAAAGATGACGTCGAAGCATTTTGGGCAGGAATCTGGGAAGAGAGCAGATCCTACAACAAAGACGCATCTTGGCTTCAATCTGAAGTTGATGCTGCCGATGAACTTGTAGAAACAGTGGAAGATGTTCACCAATTCTCGGAAGAGGACCTCTTCCAAGCAATTAAGAACATGGGAAACTGGAAGTCCCCCGGGATTGATAAAATCCAGATTTATTGGATTAAGAAATTAACAGCAATACATTCTCATCTAGCAAAGGCTGTTAATAAAATTTTTGAAAACCCAAAGGAAATCCCGGAATGGCTCACACGCGGCATCACGTATTTGCTACCCAAAGCGGGAGACAGCTCTTTGGCGAAGAACTACAGGCCAATTACTTGTCTGCCAGTACTGTACAAAGTTATAACTTCAGCCATAGCTGACAAAATGTATAGACATCTAGATAAGAATCATCTAATGCCAGCTGAACAAAAAGGATGTCGTAAAGGTTCTTATGGCTGTAAGGAAATCTTGCTACTGAATAAAGTCATCTTGAATGATGTAAAGAAACGCAAACGTAATTTGAGCATGGCTTGGATTGACTACCAAAAGGCCTTTGATAGTGTACCACACGATTGGATTTTGAAGACCCTGGAGATCTATCGATTTCATCCTAGACTTATTGAATTTTGCAAGGCTAGTATGAAGTCGTGGAGTACCAGGTTACTAATACACAGCGGAAAGGAAGCAGTAGAAACCAGAAGTATTCACATTAACAGGGGTATTTTTCAAGGAGATTTACTATCCCCTCTGCTGTTTTGCATTAGTTTGATCCCACTGTCGAGACAGTTGTCGCAAGCTGACTTTGGTTTTAAGCTCCATGGTGATGAAAGGCCAGTATCACATTTGTTTTACATGGATGATCTGAAAGTGTTTGCTAAGAATGAAGCGATTCTCTCCCAAATGCTGTCTGTCGTGAATGGCTTTAGCAATGACATCTGCATGAAGTTTGGTCTTGACAAGTGTGCAAAAATCAATTTAAAAAGAGGGAAACTCACAACGTCTGAGAACATTGAAATTGATACGCACACTGTGATTCAAGATCTTGAGCCAGGTAAAACTTACAAATATCTGGGCATTGACGAATGTGAAACCATCTCGAATGACAGAATGAAAGAGAGAATTCGTAGGGAGTATTATAGGAGAGTGAGACTGGTCCTGCAGTCCGCTCTGAATTCCAGGAATAAAATATCTGCAATAGGTAATTTGGCGGTACCTGTAGCCGAATACAGTTTTGGACTAGTGGACTGGACTGAGCAAGAAATTCGCACCATGGATAGAAAAACCAGAAAACTGCTAACAATGCATCATGTTGCCCACCCTCGAGCTGATATACATAGACTTTATGTGTCACGTAAGGAAGGAGGAAGAGGCCTCAGACAAATTGAGGCCTCCTGGCACAACGCAATAGTCGGGTTGGGGAAGTATGTAGTCAGCCATCAAGACGACCCTCTAATGAGGCAGGTCATGAAATCTGACCGAAGAATGGGAAACAGAGGCATTGTTAGTGTAGCAAGAAACATTGCGAAGAAAACTAGGCAAGATACGTCGAATAACACAGACACTGAACTTCTGATGCTGCTAAACATGAAGTGTGAGACACAAAAAATGTTAAAGAAATCGTGGAGAGACAAACCACTCCACGGACAATACCTAAAAAGAATGGACAAGGTGCAGATCAATAAAGATCAATCATTTATGTGGCTTAAAAGGGGAAGAATGAAGCCAGAATCGGAAGCACTTGTAATAGCTGCCCAAGATCAGGCCTTGAGAACACGACATTATGATAAAGCGGTTCTCAAAATTTCCCAAGATGATAAATGCCGCATTTGCCTGGAGCAAGTAGAAACCATTGATCATATTGTCTCAGCTTGTCCAATCCTAGCAAAGACGGAATACCTGAAAAGACATGACAGGGTGTGTAGCTACCTCCACTGGCAGATCTGTACCGCCCTCGAAGTTCCAAACACATGCCCCAAGTGGTACGAACACTCACCAAAACCGGTGACGTCTGTTGGCTTGTGTACGATATTGTACGACCAACAAATTCAAACTGATCGCACGATAGCGGCAAACAAACCGGATATAGTTATCCGGGATTTGGCGACAAAATCGTGTTTACTTATCGATGTTGCTGTACCTTGCGATCAAAACGTCGTTACCAAGGAGGCAGAGAAACGTCTTAAATACAAGAGTTTGGAAATCGAGATCAGCCGAATGTGGGGCGTAAAAGCACAGGTCGTCCCGATAGTTATCGGAGCTCTGGGATTTGTTCCGCAAAATTTGAGTAAGAACTTGTCTAAACTCCCAGGTAATTCAAAAGACTGGGAAGTTCAAGAAATTGCTTTATTTGGAACAGCCCACATTTTGCGTAAAGTATTGTAGAGGCACTGATAGTCACCGAATCTGCTCCTTAGGTAGCTGGTTGCAACCTGGAGTAGATTTTATATTCAGCCGACTCATAAGATCTTTAGTCGTGATGTAATGGAATAATAATAATAATAATAATAATAATAATAATAATAATAATAATAATAATAATAATTTATTAAGTCACATATACAATTACAATCGTGTATGACGAGTCAAAGTGATGTTTTGGGTGGAGAGAGTGAAGTTACATTACTGTCCAGAAGCAAAACAAGGGGCCATCTCAGCATTTGCTCAAAGGACCAGGGAAACTGGACAAAAACCTGATCGAGATGGGTCATTATCCTACTACAATATGTCAATAGCCTACTACAATACTTGTTACAGCTAGATTAAGATATTATACAGTATATATTTATTTTTAATAGCAAAATAATTTAACATTTCCAGATTGGGCTAAAGTCTAGTGTACGGTACCACTTACGGAAGTCGTTCAAACCGGCATTTCGCGTATCTTCACGTGTTTGCAACTGCGCAGTTTAAATACTAGAGGCATTCTTATAAAGTTCTTACTGAAGTGATTTCTTATAAAAGTGAATTGGTAATTATGCGTTGGATAGACTCAAGGTTGTTTATAGTGAACGCGAGGGCCGAAGGCCCGAGCCTCGCCGTGACTTGGATCCGGGCGAGCGAAGCGAGAAAACTTGCCTTTGAAAGTAATTTGGCATAATAATGTGGCGGGGACAAAGCTTATAAGGGCGTCTCAATACTTTATGAGCCATGAAAATCGCCTATCGGGAAGTTTTATTCATTTCGCATTGCTTCTCCTAGGGTGTACCGTACAACCTACTTTAACCCCAGATTGTAATGTTTAATGTAAAAGTGAAATTCACTTGTTTATGTAATTTTACTGCTACTAATAATAACAACATATATTGAGTCACTTACACAATTTTAATTGTGGATGACGAGTCAGACATGATATATGCAGGTGCACATATCAATAATAATAATAATAATAATAATAATAATAATAATAATAGACGGAATACAAAACTGTATCTCTCTAAAGGAAAACAATCCATCCAGAATGGAATACAAAACTGTATCTCTCTAAAGGAAAACAATCCATCCAGAATGGAATACAAAACTGTATCTCTCTAATGGAAAACAATCCATCCAGACGGATACTATACAAATCCGCCGAGGGATTTTCCAGGGTGATTCTTTAAGCCCTTTATTGTTCTGTTTAGCCTTGAATCCTCTGTCCACTCTACTAAATGCATCTAATTATGGCATCGCTCTAAAAAAGGGAACTCAACCCTTCTTCGTGTCTCGCATCTTCTTTACATTGATGACCTGAAGCTTTATGCAGACACTGAGAATCATATGCGGCAACTAATTAGCGTGACGGAGAAATTTACCGAAGACATCAAGATGAAGTTCGGTTTGGATAAGTGCAGGAGAGTGAATATCATCCGGGGTCGTATGCAAGTTATAAATTCGGAAAATAACAATGATCCAAAGATTGCCTTCATAGAACCCCATGAAGCATACAAATACTTGGGTTTCCAACAGTCACTCCGAATTAAACATACTGACACTAAGAACATACTAACAACTGAAGTGTGTAAACGATTGCATGGACTCTTGAAAACTCAACTCTCTGCTAGAAATCTTGTACTGGCCATCAATTCATGTGTTATTCCAGTGCTGACATATTCCTTTGGCGTTATTAAATGGAGCAATACAGACCTCGACAATCTCCAAAGGACAATTCGAACTGCTATGACTCAACACTGAAAACATCATCCCCATTCAAGTATTGAGCGTTTTACCCTCCCAAGATCACAAGGAGGGCGAGGTGTTGTAGATCTTGTAAATCTACATAGCTCTCAAATTTCATCACTCAGAAGATACTTCTTGGAACATTGTGGGAGACTTCAGAGAGCAGTGAGCGTAGTTGATAATAACTACAGTCCTCTGAACCTAAAAATGACTGATCCACCTGTTCAGCTAGTCACTAAAACCGAAGAGAAGATAACCTCATGGAAAGCGAAGACACTGCACGGAAGGTACCCCCATGAGCTGAGCAATCCAGAAGTCGACATCTTTGCGTCGCACACATGGCTCCAGCATGGGGATCTCTTTCCGGAGACAGAAGCCTTCATGATAGCTATCCAGGACCAAGTGGTGCCAACTTTGAACTACAGAAAACACATTCTGAGAGATTCGACCATCCAATCCGACGCGTGTAGGAGATGTGATGCCGCAAGCGAAACTATCCAACACGTGGCAAGTGGATGTAGCGGCCACGCACAGTTGGAATATAAAAAGAAGCATGATGAAGTGACGAAGCAGGTCCACCAATTATTAGCAATGAAAACGGGCTTACTCGCCACTTCCTTGCCGTATTACAAATATGTCCCTCAGAATGTGCTTGAAAGTAGTGAGCACACACTCTACTGGGATCGTTCCATTATCACTGACAGACAAGTTGGCGGCAATAGACCCGATATTACATACGTTGATAGAAACAATCGGCAGGCTTTCCTTTTTGATATATCAATACCTAACACCCACAATATATCGGTAAAATACCAGAAGATCCAGAAATATACCGATCTCGCCCATGAAGTCGCTGCTCAGTGGAACCTCAGCAAAGTGACAACTGTGCCAATAATAATATCAGCCACAGGAGCAGTGGAGTATGCTCAATGTATGCGAGTGATGCGTTGCATTCCCTAGTTTTTCATTACTTTAAAATCTTCAATAAAGAAATTAACTTTCTTCCGTAAGCATCTCCCTCTGTTTATCTATTCTCTCTCGCCATTTACGTGCGCTCTCCAATAGGCGGTATTTCCTTCGCTGGATGTGACGGGACAAGAAGCATCCCTTGAACGACATCGTTACGTTGGTGAGGTCATTGAACTCACGGCCATGCGCTGTGTGCAAGCTGTGTGGTTTTGACGGCCGATGATGTGACCAGGCCTCTCACATCTCAGGCTTCTGAGTTCTCATTGGCGTTTTTGTATCCCCTCCCAAGAACCTTCCATACCCCTCCTCTGATGGAGTCATAATTCGGCCGTACGCCTGGGAATCACAGACGTCACGTGCCGCGATTGTGGGCCCCGAAGCGGGGCGCGGGGGGCAGACGGCACGACTGTCTTTCTTCAAAACTAATGCACGTCTGCCAACTATGCTTAAACACATTTCAACCTGATTCAGTTTAGGTGGGTAAGATGATGTGTGTTAGCAGGCCTGACAAATCAAGATCACTGCCTTCATGTAAGAAAATAATAGGTAGGGACAGTCCAAACGGTGGTGCGACGTAATTTCGTTCGTCTTGTGTGTCCTTCGTTGTAGCATAAATGCTGTTTCGTACTGAATGTGCGTTAGTTAGACTAAATTGTTTAACTAGTGATGCGTTAAAGAGAATCGTGAATTCGAAATTCTAACGTGAAAGAATAAAACGTGTGTGTGTGAAAGGACGCGACATGGCAAACTCATCCAGTACATTTATGGCAGCGGATGAGTTATTTGTGACATAGAACAGTAGTGAAACGTCTCATTGTTCTATAGACAGGATTCTTCAAATTCCGTTTAGTTCTTTTTCATATTCTAAAAGACTTAAGGTAATTAGTGATTGACAACCAAGACAACGCGAATCGAGTTCGAAAATTAGGTATGTACTTTTTTATGGTTTATTTTTTAGTTCTATTGTTTTGTATAGTGAGAAATTGGTGATTTTCAAGGAATATTCAGTAGGTATATAATTTGCAAAATAAACTTCTAAAATACTTCAGAGTAAAATAGAATGACGCAGACTTTAAATATATGCAATTATGCCTTCAATCTGTGATATCATGATCGCATCCCCACATCTACTAGTCAGGAGACGCCACTGCACAGGAGTGATTCCGAAAATGACACTTCGAGGACTAGAGTGTCTTCACTTGGGTACCAGAAGTATTTATAATATGCAGAAGGCAGTTATTTTGAATACATGCCGTATTGTTAGAAGCCATCTGAATCTTCAATAAAGCAACCGCACACCTGGCCATCATACCTGTGAGTGGTTGACTCACCGACCAGTAAAAACTGTGAAGAATAAAATAATAATAATAATAATAATAATAATAATAATAATAATAATAGTATTAATAATGGGATCTTTTTGTTTTTATGTTGTTAAGGAAAGTAGAGTTGTGATTTGTGTATTCCTTCACACTGTAGAACATGTTAAGCAGGAAAGCTTTCAATTTACTTTTGAATGTACGTATTGTGTTTAAGTCTTTAATATCATGGCCTAGCTTGTAAAGTGCAATGCCCTCTATTAGGGTACTTTTTTGATTAAGTGTAGTTTCAGAGTGGGGAACATGTAGGTTATCCCTTTGACGAGTGTTGTAGTTGTGTACATCAGAATTTAGAGTAAAAGTGTCTTTGTGTATAGTGAACGGGTGGCCAACAAGTCGATCGTGAGGCCAATTGTGGTCGATCGTCAATCGCTCACAATGTCTGGGGTGGAATTGACATTTTCATTTTTGAAGCTAACGAAGACTAAACGACGTTCTGTCCTTATTCCCATACTGAAGGCTCATTATTATTATCTTTGTTAGGATGCACATCTAATTATGTTTCCTTGTTTAGAGACATGCAAACTCGGTCTTCCCATTAATGTTAAGGCAATAAAGTAAATTCTAAATCTGTCTTTATCTGTACGAACTTTGAATCAATAAATATGTCCCTTTAAATAATTGTTTTTTACAGAGGCCGTATATCTATATTTCAGTACGAAGTGTACTCGGCGAGCTATTGAGAGATTAGCAAAAAGAAAGTCAAATTAATCTTTCATGATAAATTTTCCTGCCCCCCCCAAAAAAACGCGAAAGTGAAATATTGAAATCAAATTATTAGCCATACTGTGCATTTTTATAACAACTTTTTCATAGTTACGAACAAATAGTACAACAACTTATACATCGCAATTGATAAAAAAATTAAATTGCATTTTAAGTTAATAAAAATCTATCTTGAAAAAGTGTCGGACAATCGAATTTTTTAGGTGCCGCATGTACCTAAAAAGCAGGTCTGTAAATTTATTTCTTCATGAACCTATATCTTGAAAACTTGATAAGCGATTTAAAAAATAAAAAAAGTTTTGAACATATATTTTATCTACCCATACCTCGCTGAATTACAGTGTATGAACATAGTAAGCATTTCACCCCCCTTCTTCCTTCTTAGACTACATCTACGACAAGTCGATCGCGACACACTTTTAAGATAAAAAGTAGATCTTATATATAGAAAAGTTGGCCACCCCTGATATAGTGCATTATATTGGATCCCTTATTTATTATCAATCATGTTTTTGTGTTATTTCCACCATGGGAACAGTGTAAGACTGGCCAGGGCCGACTCGAGCTATACAGCACAGTTCCATGTGGCCGCGAGGTGCAATGCTGCCACACTTCTCTGCTTTGAAGCCATCCCTAACCTTGCGGACATCTATGGCTTATCTGAAATAAAAATAAAACAAGGTCAGGAAAGACATTAGCCGTTTAGTGCGCTTTTGGCGTTGTTTACCGCAATCTTCTTGCCAGTATTGGCGTTTAGCCCACTTTGCTGATTCGGTGAGACCTACTGCAGCATACCTTTAGGGTGCTTGTACGTGGCCGTGGGGTCCGGCTCGTACAGATTTAGATATCTAATTATGCCATTATCTGACGCATTTATTTAAAAAAATAAGTTTTTTGCTAAGTTTTTGAAATGCTCTTCTGTAAATGGTAACTTTATTGTTGAGTGAAGCTCAGAAATTCTAATGTAGCCTGGCGCGCACAGAATGCTACGAAGGCACGCATTTTGGACTGTTTGCAACTTTTTCAAGTGCGCGTGCACCAACTTGGGCAGGCGTAGTCCATAATAGGCCTCCTTATGACTTTATAAAGCAGCAGGCTGTTCGCTGTGGACAGTTTGCTTCGCTTACGTAATAAGCTTCGCAACATGCCCAGGCGTTGCCACGCTTTGCTCGAAGCTGTGACCGCATGCTCGCGGAAAGTTGAAGCGCGATCGAGCGTGATGCTGGCCTTACATCAGCAATAGGTTTCCGCAATATCTTTTAGCAATTTGTTTATTTATTTATTTGTCAAAAAAACAGTAAAAACTGTATATGACGTCTGGGGAAAGAGATTTTTAGGGGTCAGAATAGGTATAGGTTTAGGAGGGCCAGAATATATATATATATATATATATATATATATATATATATATATATATATATAAAACAAAAAAACGAAAAAAATTAATTTAGAAAATAATTATTTTAGACAAATAAAAATATTTTTAAAATGTTTGTTCCCGAGTTATAGAAAATCAATTTCAACGGTAAATGAACTACAAGAAAAAGGAGTGCTCAACAAAACGTGCGCACAGTGAAGCTACATTTACGTCCAGAAGCAAAACAAAGGGCCATCTCAGCATTTGCTCAATGGATCAGGAAACCTGATCGAGATGGGGTCATTGACCCGGAAGCTGAAGTACATTACTTGTTACAGGCGTATTAATTATTTTTTTAAAATGTTTACAATGCAAACGTAAACTAATTCATTATATATCTGCTTCTTGCAGTCACCTTTACACTAGCAAGAGCAAGGAGGAGCAATATATTGCCAGAGAGATCTGGGCAAGATCTTTCCGGCAAGAAATTGCCGTTCGTTTTACATTAGAACCTTCTGTTGCCGTGTTTGGCGACATCTCGAGGAAACTGGCGCGTGAATTCGAGGTTATATCTCACACTTTCCGACATGGCTAGTAGAAGGTTGCGAATTGCGGTCGCACTTATTGTGTTAAATGAAGAAATAAAGAAACGCCGACTAGTGAAGACGTGTGACTGGATTTTAAGAAGAAAGGAAAAGGGAACTTGTGAAATTTCAGCATAGAATACTCAAAATTTTTCTTAAAACAAAATGTTTTCGTGGACTTCGATTCACGTGGCAGCAAAGTAATTTTCTTCCCATAAAAAGTTCAATTATTAATTCGGTTAAAAATTTTAAAATAGTATTGCCTACAATTGATATATTATAGATTAATCTTACAATTTATTTCAATTAGATTAATACCTTAACAATTTTTAACGTAAAAATAATAATCTGGGGGCATTTTTAGTTGAACCAAAATCTGAACCATTCGATAATCAACCATAGAAATGCGGAAACAAGTTCTACATGAACGCATTTCTCTGAATGTCGCTAAGTTGTTCTGCTGTGAATTTTCCACTGCTGAGAATGTATCATCGTTTGCTGGCAAGCTTTTTTGAGTCTAGGGTAGGTATCGTATCTGGGTTTCACTCTCTCCATACCTTGAAAACGTCTATTTCCGAGCCCCCGTTTTTCGCTTTTGCATAGTGAAAGCTCCATATCACCTTCAATTCATCCCATGTCCATCTCTGGCAATGGCTTCGGTCTACTGCCGACTCTGGGTCCCTGGGACTAACATCCATGGGATGGCCAGACGTCGACAAGGTGTAGCCGTTAGACCTAGCACCCGGCTCCGATCGAAGCGCTGAAAAAACCTGGTGAGAAACGAATGAACTAACCCCTCGCCGCGGCGCGGCAGCGCTGTGAACGACTAGCGAACTAACTCTTCGACGCCTAGTGTTGACAAGGTGACATTAGCTCGGTTTCTGAGCAGATATGGGACATTGGTACAACAAGGCACGTTAAGATTCATGTCATTTCTTGTTCTACTCATTTTGCTCATTGGTTTTAAGTGAAGATTGGCAGGTAGCAAGTTCGAGTTCACAGATCACACTTAACCCCTGGGTTATTTTCTGTCATGCGTTACTGCGACCCACAGTGGCCCTAGCAAGTTTTCCTCCGATCGCCAGTCGGCGTTACTGAGACCTATGGGATTTTCACTGACTGCTGAAGGCAGCCTCCTTCGCTGGATAATGCAAGGTTCGGGCCTCCACTCTAATCAGTGGCCTGGTGTGCCAACCCAGTTTCTCTCCTGTACCTTCCACGTGCCGACAACAGGAAGTCCAAAGATTCATGACCCTTCCCTCTCTACTTACTTCGCACTCTCCTCAAAATGGAGTACTTCTTCGTTTGACCCCTCACCTTCAACCTATTCAACAAGGGAGGCCCTACTGGTAGCTAGGCTACCACTGACATAGCTCTCAGGCTCAGAGGGGTGCTACCAAGCTCCACCACCAACTGCAAGGTCGTGTTCTCCCTAGGTGGAGTTGTTGTTATTGTTATTATTATTTAATAGGGTGATGTGATGATGAGAGATGAAAGGACTAGGATGGTGGTGGGAGGTGTTAGGTGGGATAGTGGGAGGTGTTCGTGGGCTTTTGGACCGATCCCAGCATTCGCCTTATGACCTGGGGAAACCACGAAAACCCCGGTCAGGATGGCCGGCCCGCGAATCGAATCCGGACCTTCTGATTGCGAACCCGGCGCGCCACGCACTGAGCCAATTCGTTCGGCTAATGATGGGCTTTATTTTTTTCTTCTTAATGTAAATTATGTAACTTTTTCTTGATTAAATTGCTATTAAACTGTCACAATATTTCATTGTATTATATTTTCATCCTGGGACATTACCAAGGCAATACCCAACAGAATCCTAGGCTGATTTTAAGGACAGGGTTCGGCTCACTAAAACAACGGCGCACGGTTCACTTGCGCATGGTTCACTCGCGCGAATCACGAGAACGGATCACTCAGGGAGCGAGAAGATGCCTTTGTGCTTGCATTGTGCATTGTGCGGTGTGGTGCGAATGTGTAATGGAGAATTACAATGGTTAAATGCATAAAATGCGTTGGACAGACTCAAGGATGTTTTATGTTAACGCGAGGGCCGAAGGCCCGAGCCTCGTTCTCAACTTGGACACGGGTAGCGAAGCGTCACGATTCCACACGCGAAAGTGCGTTGGCCACGTGGCCGTGTGGCCGGGCATCCTGCGGCGGCGCCGCGAGTGACTCGTTCGGAACCGAATCGTGCGTGTCAATAGGAGCCGAACCCTGTGCTTGAAATTTATCGAATCCTAAAATATTGAATCAACTACTCCAAAAAGATGGTACATTCAAAAGTACCGCGTTTAACGTACTAAGCGCACCTAATTGCGCAAGAGTGTTTATATCATCGCACCATCACCGCTTAGTTTAGTAACGGCGCCACCCGTTAGGGCATTACTGAGGCACTGCTAACGCAATATACTGCGATTTTCCTTTTTCTGCCTCTGACACTAATCAGCTTTTTCGCTGCCATCCAATGGAGAGCTTAAATGTCACTGCAGTGATGTCACTATGGTGACGTTCAAGCCCCCCGATTGGATGAAACCGTCAACAGCTGATTTGTGCACCCGCAGAATAAGGAAAATTGCAGTATAGTTTGCCAGCCCTGTAACACAGTGGAAGACGCCAGAGATACATCCTCTTTGGAAGACGAAGACACTATAGACAAAGTCCTTGGGTCCTCTGTGGATTGGGACGTTCGATTCCTGTAAAAGAATCGATCCCAGAGTCGAAAAGTCGGAGTCGATTCTGAAATGGAGTCGAAAGAAAAGAATCGATTTTCCTAAAGAATCGAATCAAATGAGAACACCATTCAAAGAAGGTATCGATACCGCAATTACTGTTTATGAAAACAGAACCAGGTGTTAATTAAATTTAATAACAATAATAATTAACTACGTAGACGGAAAATATTACAGACGAAATAATACATTTGAAATAAAGTAATAGAATGAATCAATGCAACAATGCATTAATAGAAAATAAATGAAAAATATAATAGATTATAACATCAACTACAGTATGAACTAATCAACGAAATTGTAACAGATTCAAAGACACGTAACTTCACACAATGCTATCCAGATAGAATTTTTTTTAAAAATTGAGATGCTAAACATGTAATTTGAACCGAGAGGTATATGTAGTTTGACCTCTTGAACGAAGCGGAAGGTGGAGGCATGGTGGGAGGTAGAATTCATACGTAACATGGACTTCTATATAATTATTAATAGACTAATAACTACATTAATAATAAAAACAAACCACAAAAACCAGTGGCGGACGGTGGGTTCAAAACTTGGGAAGGCCCAGACAAATTCATGCAGAGCAGGCGCGGATCCAGACTTCTCTTTTGGGAGGGGTCAGGTTAAGACTCAAATGCATTTATCTCAGAGAAGGGGAGGGTACAGAATGTAATAACAAATTTGACCTATGTTATTCGTATATCAGATTGACTTTATTATACTGTAAATATATTAGAAATTCAATATACCAATAATCACATATCAGATATCAAGCAGGTTACAATTGTTACGATCCTCACCATATCCGCTGGGAGTGAGGCGGGGGTAACTTTGGAATTTTAATTGGTAACCTCCAATTTTTGTTGCAGATTCGAATTCTGCCTACAAAAATATGTCAATTTTATTCGGTACATTTGTTTTAAAAAAATGAAAATTTATAAAGTTATCAACAATAATTTTCAAGTTATCAAAAATAACTTTCATTTGATGTAATATGAAAAAAATTGTGAAGAAACGTATATGAGAGAAACATGTAAATGTGTGTAATGAAAAAAGTATATTTTTATTAAATCATTATAATTAATAAATGCATGCCTACAATAAATAAATAAACTAAATTACACTTTTATTTTTTCTCACAATTATTTTTCTCATAATTTTTCCTTTTTTACATGTTTTCGTTTATATTGCTCTTTCGTACATTAATAAATTTGCACCATATTGGAATCTCCTTGAATGGCGTTTCTTCTATAACAATGTTGTAAACTTCATTATAAGTTTGGCGACAACTACACCGAGACATGCAAACATCTAATAAATTGAATTTAATGCAACAGATAATATTTTTCAATTAACTGATCTGATTCCTTTTGCATTGCCTTGGTGCTTTGTTTAATTAAAACCCAAATAAAGTAACATCATTGCAATACTGTTCATCAAGAATGAGTGCTGTCAAAAGATACTTTTGATACTGGATTCGGACTCAGCCACAGTTAAACTTTCAAATAAGACATTTTAGGCGTCAGACTCTATCCTCGCTCAACAGCCGAACTAAAATTCTCTAACCGGATTCCGACTCAGCGACAGCAAAATATTCAAATAAGGTCTTTTAGCAGTGGCGAAGCTGAAGGGTAATCTGGGATCCTTATAATACCCATTTTTTTTTCAATAAATTCTGTCGTTGTGTACCATTTTTCAATATTTTTGTTACTGAATGGTTGAAGAAAATTAAATGTGTTCGACTTCTTTTCTCCGCTTACGCGCGATGGTATAAGCAGGGCCGCAGAAATATACACTTTGTGGCCGGTAACTGAGCGAGGAGTCTGCCAGTGGATAGACACCGGCTGGCTCTGCCGCGCACGCGCAAAAGAGAGCGTACGCTATCTCCCTTCCAATTGCATTCACTGGCTAGACCCCAGCTACAGCTTAGGCTCTCGGTAGGCACGGACTTGTACAGCGATGCACACCCACGTCTCAGAGGCCAATTCACCTCATCACCTGACGTTGTGGGAAAATAGAGTTGTTTATGTGCCGTTTGTGTGATTTTTGTTAGTGTTTTCTTTACGAAACAATTAATGAAGCTGCAGATATACTGTTGCAGACAATGTCCCACTGACTATGCGCCAGTCTCATCACTTCTAAACGATTCACGATATCGAAATGCAGTTTCCGCTCCACAATGCGGAATCACGAGTTAAGTACTACGCCGTAGAGATAGAAATAGTAGCGATACGACGTAATGAGTGGTATGAATAAAACTGAGTATGTACTACATACTTACATTTTATGAGTAAATATTTCAAAGTATATGAATAAACTTTCTGAGTTTATACTCGTGTTTTGAGTATGTACTGGTATCCGGGACTGTTAGGAGAATTTACTTACGTTTCTAGACGAAAGTGACAATATACTCGAAACTGATATGAATAAAACAGTGGTATTTTCTCAGTGATGCAAGTATTTACTCATATTTTTCTGAGCAAACTCTGTAGTAGACTAAGTTTTGAGTTCCAACTGAAACATACGTTGGTGTAGTTGATGGCGTTCACTTCGAACTATATAGTTATGTTTCTTATGGACGTGAGAAACAAAAAATATATGCGGAAAGGCGCTGTACCAACGAAAGGAATTTTAAATGTTTAGATTCTCACAAGAAAATGACACACATGAAAAACTGAGACTTTCGGATGAGCTCTAAAGTCTTAACAACAAAGTTAAATTGAAAACTATTCTTCGTGTTGTTAGTCTTCAGAGTGGAGCAAGAGTAGATTTGGGGATCCAACAAATTACTGTTTCGAAAAGTGTAAGGTCCGATTAAATTAAGAAGGTGATTGACAGTTCTGTGTGACGTCAGGACGCCTCTCCCGTTTCCATGGCAACTGCCAACCAGAGAGACAAAACGTGACGTGTCAGGTCGCTCAGTTGCCACTGCCGACCACGGGGAACATTTGAGCATCGCACAGCGACTTCCCTGCCGCCGCGCCGCCCGCGTTTCTGCCTGTGCTGCGCGCGCAATGTGTACTGTGTTGTGATGAGTTGCGTTGAGGTTAGGCTTTTATCGTATATTTTACACTTTTACACGTATTTTTTGAAGTGTTTGTTTTCGTGTCCCGGTAACACGTGCTCAGTTGTTTGCGACCTGGCAACGTCGCTCCCCTCCACTCACAAATGTCAATCACCTTCTTAATTTAATCGGACCTTAGAGGAGGTTATGGAGCGTTTGTAATTATTGCTAAGTATTGCTCCAATTTGGATTAAATTCCCACAGAATAATTTATGAAAGAATATTTTCTAAAAGATGAAAATTATAGTACATTTGGTGTTCTTAGGAGAAATGAAAATTCTCAGATTCTAATGTCATTCAGAATGTGATTTTTGTTGTTACTTTTGTCTGTAGTTCTTTCAGCGTTACTGAATTATTTTGTTTTTCTTATTGTAAACGTAATTTCACATCGAGTGATTTTCGTATTTAAACGAGGTCCTTGATGAAGTTAATAAATATATTCGAAGGTAAAGAATGATGATTATATGAAAACCACGTATCAAACTGCTTCACTCTGAAAACAAAAAGAAACGTTCAATTATTATCGAGTAGTATCGATAGCTGGTGATAGAATCGTTGCCGAACGTTCGTACATCAGATTACTCCGTGGAATAAATGCTAGGTAAATGAGAACAAATTCGGGTTGCTGTGAGTATGTACTCGTTACTTCTACGGCACGTTTTATTCTTACCAAAATGATAAAGTACTCATCCGATGGAGTATCTACTTCCCTTTCATGCTCATGCTCATGAGAAGATACTCAGAGTATAAACTCGAAGTTTATTCATACGACCCAATATACCGTGTTAGATATTAAGAGACTATTGAAATCTGCATCAAAGTAGACATGACTATGAATGAACTTTCAGGGTGAGAATTATTGGAAAGATACAAAATTATATCTTTTAAAATTATTGATATAGTAGTGACTCAGATGGACTACGTGTTTCAAGATTTCGACAACTTTCATTTTATTGAATTTCTGGACGAAAAGCAGTTTTCCACCTACAAGCGTCCTTTACATAGAGGTACTACTAGGTCCTTTAGTTCAGAAAAGTTTCCTTTCCTTATAAAACAATATCGATTCCTTGACAGTGAGCAGCTTCGAAATGAACTGACAAACGTTTACATAAATAATGCAAAATACATGCCTGCAGTTTTTTTGCTGAAGTATTTGTTAGACAAGTTGGTATAGAAAAAATATCAAGAGACGGTTCGGTTTGTACAATTCAAAACTAACTTTCCCTTTATATACAGCATTATGTGAAAGGAATACTATTACATTAAAGAGTTAAGACATTCTTGAGAAATTCCATGGGAAATTAACTGTGCAGAAACGAAAGCGTTAAAGAACACATTATCGATGTTTTTGTTGAATAAAAAAACGGTGAATGGGGCTAATTTACAAAAAACTAGTGGTGCTACAGAATGGCACAGACTTTCCCGTATTCGTTTTCTATTTCCTTTGGTTTTCGCTAGCTATTCGGAATTGCCATATACTCTTTCTTGCCAGCTACCATCTATCACCGCCAAAAGTATATTTTTTTTGTCATTTTCTTAGTTTTTCGGTTTCCTATTGATAGAATGGAAACATTAATTGTAGAATATTAAAGAACACAAAAACCTAGTCATAAATGGCAATTTTCTTTTAAAAATTATGTGCCGTTTAAGAGAAAATGGCGCTTTAGCGCTACTAAAAATGCGAAATTTGAAGCTCATTTTTACAGAAAAGTTTTGAGTTTTCAAAATACTTTATTTGAAGTTATTTGAAGCACTTACACTCACAAATATAATAATGTTTACAAATTGCTGGTAATGTGCATATTAAAGATCTGAGAGATCTTTCAAAAAAATTACAATTATTTAATTTTTGAAAAAACAAAAAAAAACTCAAAATAAACTTTACGCTATACTAAAGAGTGTAATTAGCACTATCTGTTACAAAAGTTTAAAGAAAAAAATTGCAGCCATGTACGAGAAAATGGCATTTGAGCATTTCTGAAAATGCCGAAATTTGAGCTACTTTTCACAGAAAACGGTTGTGTTTTCGAGAAACTTTACTTGACATTATTTAAAGCATATATACTCGTAAATATAATAGTGTGAAAAAATCGCCGATAATGTAAATATTAACGACGTGAGACACAAGTAAAAAATTTACATTTTTGTAATTTTAAAAAAAAACAACCGATAGACCAAAATGGTTTTTATGTCATTGATAGAGTACATTTACCACTATCCCTACCAAAAGTTTAAAGAAAAATTTGGAGCCGTTTTTGAGAAAATCTTGTTTTTGTAATTTTTTAAAATTGCACATATTGCACGTAATATTGCAGGAACACTATCAAAATTTTGAAAAACATTTACATGACCTTTATTAAAGAACTCAATATGCAAAACAAATTTTGTTTGAAGAAAAAATCTCTATCTTCAATTTTGTAGTTGGAGAAAGACGCCGAAAAAAAGTCAAACTTTCACAATTTTTGAAAATTAAGAGCTGTACGTGAAAATCGGACCTATGCCATGTAAAAAAGTGTATTTTACTCTATTCATACAAGAAATTTAAAGAAAAAATTTGTAGCCATTTTTGAGAAAATTTTGAAAATCCCTGGGGGGGCTTCATATAAAGTACCCCCAAATTTTGAAGAATCTTTTTCAAAATCTCAAAGCTTCGACTAGAACCAGATCGACCGGGGAATATCCATTTTGGAAGAAATCGTACATATGGTTTAGGCGCTAGCAGTGTACACGGACGGACGGACAGACGTTTTCACGGCCCGGCAATGAATTTTTTTCCGCCGAAAATTGGCCGTTTTTTCGCGCAGCATTACATAACTTTCCCCATACTACGTATATCACTCCGTGTATACGTACGTATACGGGAAAGTAAAAAATGTAAGATAAGATTTTCAGAATACCGAACTGCATGACTCTAGCTTCGCCACTGTAGTTTAGGCGTCAGACACTATCCTCGCTCATCAGCCAAACTAAAATTCTCTGACACTAAATCTTTTCGACTAATCTTTACCACTAACCCCTGTTGATAGCCTTAACTTACGTTCTTACAAAACCAGAACCGGCATCAGACTTCAATGATCAAATTAGGTTCGCCGTTACAGATTACATTAAGCATTTTTAGGTTAAATAAACATTGAGTTTGATAGGAGTTTCGATACTGAATTGGAATTTTATAATCGAAATTGAATTCTAACAAATACCTGAAAGCAAGATTGTTGCCAAATTTATATTCATACCATTATTATTACGTAGTTTAGCTAGTTCTATTCCTTTTGAATAACAATTGTGACTTTTAAGATGAGTCCATGTGTTGACGTCCATTTTTCGCACAATTCTCTCGTTCAATTAGTGACAAATATTCACATTATGTTAGTAACACTAGTAACGCACATTGATTCCGCCTTTAGATATGTTACTTGTTTAGATATATTTCTTTGTATTAAAAATATTTTTAAAGTGATCTTGTATGATCTTGATGAAGTATGTTTTTATACAAATTAAATTCCAATTTCTATATACATTTATTAGTTTTAGCACTACTAAATTTTTAGAAATTTCTAGAATTGTTTGAAAATATCTGAAAATGTCTCGGCCAGTTCCGATTCTGTAGAGACACTGGAAAGGTTATAATTTTTTTTAGATATGTTGAAGTTTCTCACAAAATTTTGACGGTTCATTATTTGGGGGGGTCATGACCCCCGTGATCCCCCCCTTGGATCCGCGCCTGATGCAGAGAATCATAATGTGAAATTGAAAGTAAATGACCTTTGATATAAAAGTTCTAAAAGATCCAAAAAGATTTCGGACAGTCATATTTATAACATTAAAAACTTTTATTTATGGCAACGTTTAGAATGGTTGATGCACATTAATCTTCAGGCCAATACAGATATATACGAATAAACTAAAAAGAATTTTACCATTGGTTTTGGACTATCTCAGAATCTCAGACCTTAAATAACTTGATATATACATTTTGTTACATATCCATGTGTAACCTTGATAAATAAAATAAAAGTTAATAAATAAAAGTTTTTAATGTTATAAATATGACTGTCCGAAATCTTTTTGAACTTTTAAATCAATCTATGTGACAGCCTTAAAAAAGAATTTCAAGATAAATGACCTTTGGTAAACTGTTATTGGTGACGTTACAAATAAAATAATAGATTTAATATTTCTCTCCCTTTAGGATCGCTTCTCTGACAGAAAGTCACTTCCATTAAGATTTTTATTTTGTCCACTGAAATACTGGGTCTGCTACGCAATGGTTCCCATCGCATCCAGAGGGCATCCACTATGACGGCATCACACCACAGAAGGCGGCCAGACGTGCGGGAGCCTCCGTGCCAAACCAACGGGCCAATCCATTTAAAGTGGTCCAGCACTGGTCGCTCGACCATCTCGAAAAAAAACATTTTTTGCACCCACATTTTCCTATGTTTTGGCTGTTCAAAAACATCAACTTTTTTTATTGTACCCGGTTTACAAATGGCGGCCATTTTTGTTTCACGCCGTGTGCCATTTTTCGCGTTTGCAGACATTTACTCCTTTCTAAATTATTCAGTTCTAGATTGCTCTAGCATTCTAAAATAAATAGAATTCGCTTCAGTATACTCTGGCCTGCAAATCGAAATATTATTTTCAATATCTTCTATGTTTTTATGTGGGTAATATTTGCAACCAAATCTATGGAACGCCAATGAACGAAATTCGATTTTCAGAGAGTAATTTCTCAAAAAATGAATAGAATTATAGCCTAAATTTTTTCTGTGCTTTTACACGTAACAGTATAGTTATTAATACATTTTGTAAAATGTCATAGGTATATAACGTACCATTTGAAAATTACTTCCTCTTGAAAATTGTTTTTTTGGATTGTTTCCAAGTTTTGAACTATAATATCTCTTTTGGCGGACCAGATAAAAATCTGGAAATTGCACACATCCTAGACCGCTATCATACCAAACTTCAGTAAAAATGTCAACTTTTAGATTTAACTGGAAGTATTTTTAAAAAAATTGAGAACTTTCGAGGAAAGATGTTTCATTTCCAGATTGAGGATACGTTGTGCCACGTAGTAATCACATTATTTTGAAGTTATTTAAAACTAAAATCTACATTAATTTAAAATAATTAATTATACTTTATTATTAATAAACATAAAAGTTACCTAATGTATAATTTTCAATATTACGTACCTTAAAACAAAGTTACAATTTGACGTCTACGCTTGTAGTATATCTATACATCGAGTATATATCTTACACCGTGACAATACAATACGATAGACGATACAATACGATCCAACGATATTGTAGTTGGTCTTGGTGTGCCACAAGAGAAACGACTTCTTTTAAATGTATACTCGCCAGCCGTAAACATTTATGTCAATATGAGACAAAGTTAATTCTAACAATGTTTAGGTTAAAACAATATGTATCTTACTGTTGCTTATCAATTTTGTGGGTTGACCTGGCCTCCCTTGCCTCCTCTGAAAATCCACTACTGACAAAAACCCTGAAAAATAAACCAAAGCGCGGGAATGTGCATATTTTTTTAAAGAATCGAAGGTATTCATTTGATTCGATTCTGGCCTTTTGGAATCGATTCTGTCAAGAATCGGAAGCAAAGGAATCGAAAGAAAAACATCGATTTCGGAATCGAATCGGTACGTTCGTGAAGACGTGAACAGCTGGTGAAGACACCGGGAACGATAGCAAGACACCGTGACTGTGAACGCAAACTGGCTTGTTTAATTCTGGGCCTTCGCAATATTTTTTGATAATATTAGTTATCAAAGTTCTCTTGGGGTGTGTATTTTGCCCTGATCTGTTTTCTTCAAGATCAGGGGTTTTTTTGAACTGACAGAACGACGTGATATTGTTAATGTAGAACTGCTTTTCTTTGGTAGTATAACTTTACATTTTAGTATGTTATCGTTTTGCCCTAATTGCGGAAATATGTTACATGTTGAAGAGGGAGCCCAATGCCATCGATTTGCGTGTGTGACATGCCCTTATATTTTCAATATTACTCAACGATTTAGTTGGCGAACATACCCTCAAATGAAGGTATTGGACGATGTGCTTGGGGGTGCTGCAGCGTGGGAGAACGTGGATTCGACTGAAGAAAGGTGCCCCCGATGTGCTCATCCGAGGGCATATTTTATGCAGATTCAAACCCGATCTGCGGATGAACCCATGACTACGTTTTATAAGTGTTGCAACTATGAATGTGGTCATCGCTGGAGAGATTAGACCTGATGATATAAGTGCGGTATCTCAGAATCTAAGATTAATCTCATTAACTTTAAATTATTCTATGTCGGATCTTGTCAATTTTTTATTTTCAAATTAACTGGGAACACAATGACCATGTGATGTAATATAATACCGATGGTTAATATTAAGACTACTCAATTATTGTCTTTAAAAAGGGAGGTGGACTCAATTAGCATGTTGTATTTTATGGTAGAATAATGAAAAAAACCCTGAATAAATTTTTCTCCCATTATTTTTTAAAATTTTTCTTTTCCAGTTTATACCTCTAATTGCTGTTGTCGGAAACTCTGGAATTTTTTCAGGTTAATTATTTACATAAATCTGTATAATAACAATAATAATAATAATAATCATAGCTGAACAGTGCACTAATGTGCATTTATAAATCTGTATTATTCCCTCATATTAATTCTCTGTAAGTGGGTTGGAACATCCCTATACTTTGATTAAAACATTAAGTCTGTCAACACTTCGTCAGCTGTGATGCTGTCGTCTAATTGGGAATCAGTTCAGTGTTTTAATCGAAGTATAATCAGAAGGAGAAGTAAATGTATGAGTGTGTGAATTAAGATTTGTCGAACAACCTCTTTCCTTTTTAGTTCACCCTAATTATTTATCATGATATATTAATTCAGACTATCTCTCCTAAATGTGTTAACAGTCCTTACTATTTCAATTTAAAATAAAAATGTGATAATATTTCTTCAGGTGTCAAGACTGTTTATGTCAACCAAATTTTAAAAGAATTAACTCAAGTTATATTAAAGAGGTGTGCTGGAGGAAGTTAATTATTCAAGACATGCAAGTTCGTATGTAATCAAACTGTCATTTTTCCACTTGTAAAAAAGAGAAATTGCTGCTTACAGATTAATTTAAGTGACTATTGGATTATTTCTAAAATTTTTTTCTTTCTGCAATCAATCCAAATATAATTCCATGACCGAGTATTATTTAATTTTTTTTATAATATTTTCTGTAATTCTCTTTTCTCTTGAAAACTTCTTTTGCAGTTTTTATCACATCACTTTATAATTATGTTCTCTAGCCCAAAAGCTTGTGGGTCATTCCGTTCAAAATTTTAGGATTTTGAAGGGTAGGTTCTTGAATGTTTTTCATATTTCAGTATTTGATTAACATAGCAATAGGTAGTGTCTTGGCAAATTTTAAGACTCCTAGCTTGAAAGGATTGGCTACAACCAAGAGAGAAATATTCAGATACTGCACTTTCAAGAAGTTCAAAAATATTTCATAATAATTATACTTTTATTCATAAAAGAACTCACAAATGGTACCAAATTAAAGTGGATACATGTACATTGAAATTGAGGTAAATTAATTGAAATTATTGATAATAATATTTATAAAATTACAACAAATATGAATGAATAAAAATGCAAAGTTTTGAATAAAATGAATATTTTCGTACACAAAGATCGTCTAATGATTTATTCATGAATCAAATTTCACGGCGGGACAACTTCAAGTTTTTGATATAAATTAATTAATACCAATGGTTGACTTTAAGGGCCATAATTGCTTGCACTCGAGCTGTTCTGTTCCACACTAGGCCTGAGTGAGTGATGGGAGCTTTGGGATCACTGACGGTCGGATACAAGGGGGAGTTTCAAAAAGGACCGATGAGTCGTATAGCAATAAAAGTCTTCGTTCATGACACTTTCCTTACTGTCAATGTTGTCGTGAGAATTTCGTTGCGTTAGGAAGATTGCTTCAGTCACGCACTGGCCATGGGGCGAGTAAGTTGTATTCATAGTGGTCCAACTGTATTGAATAGTGAAAAAATTGCACGTTAAAAGCTTTATGTAAAATGCCAGAATCGAAAAAAGGTGGTACTCTGGTTATTGCTGTTGTCTGTAACTCTGTAATTTTTTCAGGTTAATTATTTACTTAAATCTGTATAATAGTAATAATGATTATAGTTGAGCAATGAACTAACTTGCATTAATAAATTAGTATTCTGTTTAACTCTCTGTAAGAGGATTGGAACATCTGCATTCTTTGATTAAAATATTAAGTCTGTTGACATTTCGTCAGCTGTGATGATGTTGGAAATTGTCCCATTGGAAAAATGTTCAATGTTTTAATTGAAGTATGATCAGTAGAAGGAATTTCAGGAGTGTGAGAATTAAGATTTGTCGAACTCCCTCATTCCTTTTTAGTTTACCCTAATTACACTAGTCTACAAAAATAAACTTTTTTTCTTTTTTCACAAGAATGAAAATATAAGATTCTAGAAGTATTTTTCATATGGAATACAAATATCATTTTAGTTTTTCCCCATCAGGCAGGCATTTTATGTGATATTCATGTGAACTTATTATAATTTTGAATAAAATTAGTATCTGGCTATCTAACTCAATGGTATACTACTCATCCTGATGAACATTCTGACTACAAATTCTGTACCTAGGAAGTGGGAATGATTTTCGAGCATATTCTGTGTTTGAAAAATCTCCCTTCATGGTCCAACAGTAGTTAGCCAACTATATTAGAACTCCCCTTGCCGTTGTACCCGTTTTCAATTGTAGAAAGTTGCTGATGAAAACACTCACCATCGTCGTTACTGACAGCTCTAAGGTTTTCCAGGAGGGAGGTCTAAGTCAGATTTTAAGAAGTAAATTTTCAAAGACATGTTACATCCCACAGCTTTAAGAGAATGTAGAAAATCAACCACTGTGTCCCATAGTGTTCTGCTTTATGATTTCCAGGGAAATTGCAATATATAATTTTGCAAGACTGCTTTTTCCTGTGTATTTAACACTTCAAAATATTTATCAGCCAATAATGACCGTATTTTTGATCCTAAAAAATCCCTTATTTGAATTTAGAATCACTTCAGAAAATTTCAGTTTCGAGTACAAGAATCCATCAGAAAGTTTATACATAGCTTTCACAAAATGTTTCATTCCTCCTAATACAATATGCAATGGAGATAAATATATTTTACAGGATTCACTAAATGGACATGTGACACATTTTTCTGGTCAGGGATACAAGATTCCTGTAATTTTTGTCAAACGGAAATAACAATCATATAGATAATCCTTCGATTCCCTCGATATCATAGGAATTGCAAATGGCATATATGGTGTACCATTTTTCTATCAAGACAAGTCTTAAAACACAAAACACATATTTTGGGCCCTGCTCTTTTCAAAATCACCAACTTCATAGCCAGTAATATTGATAACACTTTTTCACGAGTGGCGTTAAATTTCGCCTCCGAGTCTTTCAAGTCTGCTCACCACAAATACAGCAGAAATTATCTGTATGACTTACATATGTTCTTGCGATGATGAAAATACAAAATACTACAACGTAGCTTTCACAATACACTTCTAAACATAAAGGAAAAAAATATATCACTAGTTCGTGCTAACAAGCTCAAAGACAACTCAATACTGATACATCCCAATGCTGGACTAACTGGTCTGAGCTTGTCAAAACATGAATAAACCTGCACACTATTTGATGTTGGTGTTTCAGCATGATATTACGTATAATTTCCTTAAATAAAACTGCAATAAAATTGCTACATGTAAGGCAAAGGTTCCTATGACAGGTCGAAGAGAATGTTAAAATTAGATTTTAAAAAGTAGCTGTCACAAAAAACTGTGCCTGATGGAAAAATTCTGAATGCATATCTGAATTCAGTATGAAAAAACGTACTAGATTCACTAATCAGCTTTCTTTTGAAGAAAACCTTGTCAACCAGTGTTATCATGATATATTAATTTTGACTATCTCTCCTAAATGTGTTAACAGTTCTTAATATTTCATTTTCAAATAAAAAATGTGATAATATTTCTTCAGGTGTCAAGACAGTTTACTTCATCCAAATTTTAAAAGAATGAACTCAAGTTATATTAATGAGGTGTTCTGGTGGAAGTTAATTATTCAAGACATGCAAGTTCGTATGTAATCAGACTGTCATTTTTCCACTTGTTAAAGAGAGAAAGTTTTTCCACTTGCTGCTTATAGCTGAATTTAACTGATTATTGGATTATTTCTACAATTTTTCCCTTTCTGCAATCAATCCAACTATAATACCACGACTCGGTATTATTTAATTTTTTTTATAATATTCCCCATAATTCTCTTTTCTCTTGAAAACTTCTTTTGCAGTTTTTATCACACCACATACACCATGCATTTCAGTAATGTTCTCTAGCCCAAAAGCTTGGGGGTCATTCTATTCAAAATTTTAGGATTTTGAAGGGTAGGTTCTTGAATGTTTTTCATATTTCAGTATTTGATTAACATAATAATAGGTAGTGTCTTGGCAAATTTTAAGACTCCTAGCTTGAAAGAGAAGAAACCAAGAGAGAAATATTCAGATACTGCACTTTCAAGAAGTTCAAAAATATTTCATAATAATTATACTTTTATTCATAAAAGAACTCACAAATGGTACCAAATTAAAGTGGATACATGTACATTGAAATTGAGGTAAATTAATTGAAATTATTGATAATAATATTTATAAAATTACAACAAATATGAATGAATAAAAATGCAAAGTTTTGAATAAAATGAATATTTTCGTACACAAAGATCGTCTAATGATTTATTCATGAATCAAATTTCACGGCGGGACAACTTCAAGTTTTTGATATAAATTAATTAATACCAATGGTTGACTTTAAGGGCCATAATTGCTTGCACTCGAGCTGTTCTGTTCCACACTAGGCCTGAGTGAGTGATGGGAGCTTTGGGATCACTGACGGTCGGATACAAGGGGGAGTTTCAAAAAGGACCGATGAGTCGTATAGCAATAAAAGTCTTCGTTCATGACACTTTCCTTACTGTCAATGTTGTCGTGAGAATTTCGTTGCGTTAGGAAGATTGCTTCAGTCACGCACTGGCCATGGGGCGAGTAAGTTGTATTCATAGTGGTCCAACTGTATTGAATAGTGAAAAAATTGCACGTTAAAAGCTTTATTTAAAATACCGAAATAAGAAAGGGTGGCATTTTGTGATGCTGCAACCCTTTTGAACTTCAAAAAACATTCTAATCAAATCGAGAAAAAGGAAGGTGATCGACGAAATACGTAAAAGATCCCGCCCTTATGGTCTGATTGAAATAAGAACCGACTTGGGAGCGCGCTGTGGTGGGGAGCGGGGTTGCCACGCCAAGAGCGGCGGAGCACTTGCTAGGGCGGCGGGGGCGGAGCGGCGAGGACCGCCAATACCACCTAGGTATCTAGGTGGTATTGGGACCGCCCGGGCCGCATGTTTTGATCTTGTACTAGACCTTTGCAAGAGTTGTTTTAGAGCTTTCTGATTGGACAGTGAGGCGGCGCACGAAACGCAAGCAGACATATCTCTCTGAGACACATACTCTTTGACAGACAAACAGCTGGACTGCGGTGCATTCGAAAAATGGGTTCTGACAGAAGTAGTGGTGGGAATATTTGTGAGGTTTATGAGAGTTGGTTAATATCAGAGTTTGGAGCTGAATTTTCAACTGCGAAGTGTGAATTGTAATTTCGAATGATAATCAAATTATTGCACATTAACAGACAGTATGCTAACCTAATCATGACACACAAACGTTTATAAAAAGATAACAAAATAACAAAGACCATCACCCAAATTGTATTAAGTTTAGCCTGCAATAATCAGCTATACATGTGTAACAATAAATTATATGAATTTAGCTGCTGAACAGGTGAATGAAATAAGTAATCTTGGGTTTGTAATGTTCAGCAGGGGCTAAACTTGTGGGGGAAAAAGTAAAAGCAATTACTTTTATGGCATTTATGTTTTTTTCTCCTGTCCGGCATGTTTGCCTTCCAGGAATTTTCGAAATTACAATCAACTGATATTAAGAGTTGAACACTCTCACTCAATTGCTGCTGAATGGATAGGCAACATGTTAATAAAAAAGAAAACAAATTTTTGCCTCAATTAAATATCAAAATGTTTATTTGTAATTAAACAATGAAAATAATACATTTTAATTTGATAGTAACCTTTGATTCAATAAATTGATTAATTTTGTGGGTGTCTAAATTGATCTTACAGCAATCTAAATTCAATTCTTCATGGGAAATTTTACGAACAAACAGAGTTAAATGATTTTTCTGGAAAGTCATTAAGAGAACCAAAAAAATTTTTAAAACTTCTTCAAGCTGCTTCTTTGTATGATTGTATCTCAAAAATGGTAATGGTTCTTGCATGAATAAGATTAATTATTATTTTAATATAATTCTACATAACTTAATTTGAAACCATGCGTTATTTCTACAACTTCAGATACATTCTTTCCTATTACATACAGGAAAAATGCTATGAAAATTTTACAGAATACTGTGTATCTGGTTTTTACTGATTACATGTTTCAGATATGCTCGTAATCATTTCATATTTTGGGTTAAAAAAAATTAATGACTTTACTCAAGTTAAATAAATTACATTCAATAAAATTGAAAATAATAATGTATAAAAAACATAGCAGCTAATTTAAAAACAAATGTTATATAAAGAGAAAAGAACCTAAAGGAATTTCAAGAATCTGAACAGGACACTATAAATTGAGTCACGTCCATCTATTTAACAAAAGCCCCCCTTCCCACCTCTCCCCTTTATATATACCATGTAATTAACCAGCACCCTCATTACAGCATTCTCCAAAAGCAGTTTCTGCAGAGGGACGTATTTGAATCAATTTTGGAACCCCATGAATAAATGTTACAATTGTGTAAAGAATCTAAAAATACCTTTAATGATATACAATTGTTTCTATACATTCCCAATGTAAAGTTTATGATTTTAAAACCATGTTTATTATGTATTAATTGTAACTGAATTGTAACTAAATTATGTGCCGTTTAAGAGAAAATGGCATTTTAGCACTACTAACTATGCGAAATTTGAAGCTCATTTTCACAGAAAAGTTTTGAGTTTTCAAAATACTTTATTTGAAGTTATTTGAAGCACTTACACTCACAAATATAATAATGTTTACAAATTGCTGGTAATGTGTGTATTAAAGATGTGAGAGATCTTTCAAAAAAATTACAATTATGTAATTTTTGAAAAAACAAAGAAATAACTCAAAATAAACTTTACGTCATATTAAAGAGTGTAATTATCACTATCCGTTACAAAAGTTTCAAGAAAAAATTTGCAGCCATATACTAGAAAATGGTGTTTGAGCATTTCTGAAAATGCCGAAATTTGAGCTACTTTTCACAGAAAACGGTTGTGTTTTCGAGAAACTTTACTTGACATTATTTAAAGCATATATACTCGTAAATATAATAGTGTGAAAAAATCGCCGATAATGTAAATATTAACGACGTGAGACACAAGTAAAACAATTTACATTTTTGTAATTTTTGAAAAAACCAACCGATAGACCAAAATGGCTTTTATGTCATTGATAGAGTACATTTACCACTATCCCTATCAAAAGTTTAAATAAAAAATTTGGAGCCGTTTTTGAGAAAATCTTGTTTTTGTAATTTTTTAAAATTGCACATATTGCACGCAATATTGCACGAAAACTACTAAAATTTTGAGAAACATTTACATGACCTTTATTAAAGAACTCAATATGCAGAACAAATTTTATTTGAAGAAAAAATCTCTATCTTCAATTTTGTAGTTGGAGAAAGACGCCGAAAAACATTCAAACTTTCACAATTTTCAAAAATTCAGAGTTGTCCGTGAAAATCGGACCTATGCCATGTTAATACGTGTATTTTGCTCTATTCATACAAGAAATTTAAAGAAAAAAATTGTAGCCGTTTTTGAGAAAATTTTGAAAATCCCCGGGGGACTTCATGTAAAGTACCCCCGAATTTTGAAGAATCTTTTTCAAAATCTCAAAGCTTTGACTAGAATCAGATCGCCCGGGGAATACACAGTTCTGGCATATAAGTGCTGCGATCTTTGGGTCTCATTTGGTACACCGCGGCCCAAACCGATCGTGCACCGTACGGACAAGCGAGGAACTCGCCTAAAACTGGCTTCAGAAAATTTGTCCCAAAGGCGGCTGGTTAACACACCTATATATCTTACACCGTGGTTGATCGCTTCTTGGTCGAATTGACCGTTTTCAAATAATAGTTAAGATGCTGTAGGGCAGAAAGTGCAATATTTCAATTCTACGTAGCTGCTTCCAATAATACGGGAAAGTATGTGCTGTTGCTTTTGCTGCGGTTTTTAAGAAAAAAATTTTTAAAGAAAATGAAAAATTGTCTGTGTTTGACACAATTTTTCGAAAAAAACTTGTTTTTGGAAAATTAAACATAACCTTATGTGAAGACCTATTTTTTATGAACACATTTGATTTAAAAAATGTATCTTCATAATTGTAGTGTGATATACCAAATGCGTGAGGGCATTCGATATTGAATAATTTAAGGCTTTAATGCTAATTTAATTTCGAATTAGGCACCTTAGTAACAGGTTGCTAGGGAGAACACTGATGACACATGTCACGATATTTGGTAAACGGGCACCTTAGTAACAGAGGTAAACAATTTCATGAGCCCGTGGATGTGGTGTAGAAACAGTCGAAAGATGCGTGTGTAAGAGTGGAAATTTCGCCCAAGAGTGCACCTTGGTTAGAGGAGTGAATACATAATAAGAATCCGTTGGTAGGGAATGTAAAACAATTTTGTATAACAATGAATACGTGTTTTCCTCGATTGAAGAACGAAAAAATTATTTTAGTTGAAGCTCAGATTTCATAGCGGGAGGATCATTTCTGAATTAGAGGGGTGCATGTCCGAGTTCAGACTTGGTAGATTTTTGTGTTATCGAAAGTAGAGTCTTATAAAAATTCAGGAGATACAGTTCGGAACTTTAACTTTTTTCTTCCGCGAGTGAAAGTGGAACCTAGAAACATTTTGGTGAAGCCATGCATTGGCTTGGAGTATTTTCTTACCGATAGGGAGAAACTTTTAAGAAAATTGTCAACTTTAGTTTTTACCAGTGACGAAGGTGAAGCACCAGGCTAAATGAACCTGTAATTATTTTGCCGAACAAGTGCCGTTGGTGATATGGGAGGCTAGCACATTATGTGAATGGGAGTGACTTCGTGGCGTGCCGGAAGATACAAGATAGAAGGCATCAAGACTGGAGCTGGTAACCGGTCAGTGACGAAGGTGATGGTGTGGAGATACGCGGCATCCGGGCGAAGCATCCAACGATACAACGGGAAGAGAGCTCAGGTTAACGTTCGTACGAACAATTATTTTATTTCTCATAGTCATGACCAAAGTTAATAATTTTCAAAGGATGTTGTTTCGATTTAAATGAAATCTTTAATTATAATAAATTCATACTGTTCTAGTGCGAAAGAAAGTACAAAAAAAAACTTGGTTATTATTGTGCAATCTGGCACATCATCATTCAAAAACACTTTCAGGTTTGGTCGTTTTCCGTATGGAAGCGAGTCTACAGGGGGCAGATTGTGGTTGAACGATGAGGTAAGCCGAATTTGTCCCCCTTGCATATTCGAACCCATGATAGAAGCCCAACGTGTCTATAATAGAGGCCTATCTTGGATTTGATAAAACTGTTTCAATAGTTTTTTTTAATAATTAATTTGATAAACGCAATCCGTTTCAAATGGCAGCCCAACGTGGGGCTCGATAGATAAAATCCGTTTCAGTAGCTGTAGGAAGATGCCGAAAAAATTTTGAATTTTTTCAATTTTCGAAAAATCAGAGTTTTCAACCAATATGAGACTTACGCCATTTTCTTAAATGACCTTCAGACTATCCAACAACAAAATTTAGTCAAAATTGTTGGTGCCATTTTTTTGAAAATTTTGAAAATGTCCCAGGGGCTTTATATAAAGTACACTCCAAAATTAAAATATTGGTTTCAAATTCAAGGGGCTGTCAGATTATTCAGATCGATCGTGGAGTATCAATTTTGGAGAAAATCGGCTGAACGGTTTAGTCGCTAGCGTTGTTCACAGACAGACGTTTTGTTTTCAATTGGTTTTTCGGTATCAAGGACCCACAAAATAGGGATTCTGGCTGCACCACATGTTAGGAGATTTTTTTTTCTTAATTTAGCAACTGGATTTATCCACTTTTTTGTTACCAGGGCCCTGTAATAAGAAAATCCGCCGTTTTTTCGCGCAGCATTACATAACTTTACTATACGTACTAATCCCTTTACTATACGTACGTACGTATAGTATACGGGAAAGTAAAAACTTCCTATGAATGTCGATTTACATCATTTCACCCACCAACTAGAAATGATGCAACTCTTTTATTTCTTAAATGTTATTTCATTTTTAATGACATTTCTCCTATTTCTTCGGTAGTAATTCACTGTGGCCTAACCAATAAATTCACTGAGTGCTTTAACGTTCGAACATGGATTAATACTGGTTCGAAGTCACAGAGCACCAAAGTTTGCCTTATTTTGTCTATGTTCGAAGTAGCACTGTGCTGGAGAGTCCACAAACACCTAATCGAGTTAATAATCAGAAAAATTAATGGAATATGTGTAAAAATAGAGTTTTTGCCATACAGGTACTACTATTCTACACGCCTTAACGGGCAGCTACCGACTGCAATTTTGAGTCTCTGCGCATGCGCCAATTCGAAATCGAACTTGAAGTGTTAGCGGGCCGCGCCAGGCCCTGCTATTTCGCCGGATTTAGCGTGAGACTTATATCTCATATCAATCGATCATTCGGCCGTTGTCTGTAGAATTTGTCCACGATTGAGACGGTAGAGAGTGCTGCTTAGTGCCATACTCTTGGTGCCACTGTCTTTCGTATTTGTGAACTGACTTGATTAAAATTTAATTAGTGCTACTGCTAGCCTCACAGTTTTCAATTGGCTGAAATCATCATCAGTTGTAATTCATAGGATACGTAGTTAAGGCTTCATAAGAAATAAGCAAAGTATTAGTGAGAGTTTGTAAAATGACTAGTGAATTCATTGGTTAGGTCAAAGTGAATTTCTACCGAAGAAGAAGAAATGTGAAATAAAATTTAAAAAAATAAAAAGTGTTATAATTTCTAGTTAGTGGGTCAAATGATATAAGTCGGTATTCATAGGAAGATTTGTTTTAGTGTAGTTAATTATATTTCTTCACTTGCTTACAAATTTACCAAATGTTTGGATTAATTGACTTCAACCACCCCCATGAACTGTGAAGCACCTCTCCAGTATAACATATCATAAACGTGAAAACTGAAGAGGGCTTCTGTAATTTATTTTCATACGTAGTTTGTCAGTGTATTATCTCAAGGTGTAGGTTATGTCAATCAAGTTGGCACATTATTTGTGTGAAGAAAATATGATTCCAAAATATTACTGAAATAGTGAATACCTTGGTTAATGGATACTGGCATCAAGCTGGCGAAGGATGAGGGAAAAGACGCCTGCCCGGGTCATGTCCCTATCGTGAACTTCTGGGCAGCCTGATGTATTTGTCTGTTGGAACCAGGCCTGATATAGCTCATGCTGTGAGCTACCTCAGCCAGTTTAACAACTGTTTTGGGGAAATTCATTGGAAGGCGGCTAAAAGGGTCCTCCGCTATCTCAAGAGGACGCGAGAACAGAGTCTGGTGTACTCGAGGGAAAGTGAACCAAAAATGTTCACTGATGCTAATTGGGGCAACTCTCCTATTGACAGGAAGCCCTACACCGGATATGCTTTCCTGTTTGGAGGCGCAGCAGTCAGCTGGGAGTCGAGGAAGCAGCAGACTGTCGCTGTGTCTTCCACAGAGGCCGAGTATATGGCGTTATCTGACGCCACCACGGAGGCCATCCACACGAGGAGGTTGCTGATTAGCCTTGGGGTCAACGTGGAGAACATTATCATAAATCCCGACGACGTTGGTGCCCAGAAGTTGGCATGAAATCCTGTGTTCCACGCGCAGACCAAGCACGTGGATATAAGGCACCACTTTATCCATGATGCTGTGAAGAGGAAGGAAATCATCGTCAAGCATGTTCCCTCTGAAGAGATAATGGCTGACGTTTTGACTAAGGGGCTCACACGAGTGAAACATCAGAACTGTGTGAAGGGACTAAGGCTCGTGTGACTGTGTTTAACGTGGTGATGCAGTTGTGGTTCGAGGGGAAGTGTTGAAAACAAAGTTAGTTTTTGCGCGATCCACAACTTTATCAGGTTGGCATGTGGCAGGTGGTTCCCCCTACGGCCTGTAACGCAAGCATTTGTTTTTCTGTGGTGGCAAGAACCCACGTGCGCCGCCCAGACATGGGACAACCATAGGGCGGCCACAGAACTCTTTTAAACCAAAAAACACTCCAAACTCCGGCGGAAGCGCTCCCGCAAGGGAGCAGGCCGCCACCTAGAAGACCACAAGTGCTTCCTGTGGTGGCGGATAGATGTAACTGTTCACTCCTGCGCCGTCCGGACAGCTCTCCTGCGCCGTCCGACTGGTTTTCTACGCCGCCCGACCAGCTCAACCCGACATAGTACATGAACATCCGTACGTAAATTGTCGGTACCTTTCGACTTTTCTAAAGTACCGTCATACATCTTCTATGAAGCCTGCGTTGAAGGATTTCAACGCGCCTGGGAGAAGCTCACCAGCCGAAGGGAGCCGCGGCTTTGGCCGTGTTCCCTAGCCAAATGGAGGAAGGAGAAATTGATCCTGACGCCGCTTCAACATCACAACAGCAAGTTGAGGCAAGTAACGCCGCCAAGCGCTCTCGTTCCCCCTCCTCTTCTGGTATTTCTTCCCCCTCTCCAGAAAACTAGAATCCCACCCCACCCCCCTACCCAGAAATCTCCAAAGCGATGGCTTTTCTACCCTAAGCACACCGCTAAATCTCAGCAACAAACCATCACCCCTACACCATCACCAATCCTTTCAGTCCTCTCTCTCAACAATCTACTTCTTCTCAACTCATCCAATCCCTTCCGTGATGACCAAAACACCTCTGCAGAACCGGAAATTACAAACACCAGGCAATCATCCATTCCCCTACAAACCTCTGCTCCAACTTCTAGACCCCGCATCGGAACCATCTTCATTTCCACTGCCGACATCTTAGACGGCAAAGAATTAATCCAGGAACTACAGAAAGCCACCTCAGAAAAGATCTTAGCCAAGTATACCAAGGACAACCTCATCATTACCCCCAAAACTGTCTCTGCCCACCAAAAAATTACATCCCGCCTTCTGGAAATCAAATCTAATGAAAACCAAAGACATCTCTTCTTTTCGGCCCCTCCTAACTTTCAGTACCACAGAGCTACTCCAGAAACCAGAGAAAAATTAATCATTAAAGGCATCCCTCCCAAGCAAAACATCCCTTCTCTTATGCAAGAAATCCAAGAACAAAACATCACCTGCTTTCACCTCTCTGAAATGATTAAACAGAACCCGGACAAGACCCAAACAAACCTCGGCATCTACACCATTGAAATTCCAAAACAGCAAATTTCCATGATCAAATCCAACCTTCGCTTTCTCTGCCTGCACCGTGTCACAATTGAAGCATACAGACCTTCCAACCGCATTCCCCGTTGCACCAATTGCCAACTCATCAATCACATCCGAGCCTACTGTCACCGTACCCCCACCTGCTGTCACTGTGCGCAACCACATGCCACAGACCAATGCCCCAACTTCTCCAAACCCAACTTTCAACCTCTTTGCATCAACTGTAACCATCAACACCCCGCCAATGACCTCAACTGCCCCACCCTCCTGTACCTTCAACTAACTCTGCTCAATTCCCACCCATCGCCACCAGATCTTATGCCAACTCCCTCAATACTGTTAACAACTCTTCTAATCAGACATCGCCAAAACAAACACCATCAACTTAATCTCAACCATCTTCTTCTAACACCTCTTCTGACTTTAAAGAACTTCTTACCCGTATCAAATCCTGCGGTCTGTTTAAATTACTTCAAACTGTAAAAGAAATTATCCAAATTTTCAAATCTTCTGATGACACTCTCTCCAAATTAATCTCCGCTGGTACCAAACTATGTGAACTTTTCTAAATGGCTACTTCTTCTTCTCACCCTCTCATCTTATGCACCTGGAACTCCAAAGGGAACCTATCCTCTAAAAAATCTTCCATCAAACACTTCTTATCAACCTACTCTATCAGTATTCTTCTTATCCAGAAAACCCACCTTAAACCGAACATCCCCTTTCACATCCCAAACTATATCACCTACTGTAACGATAGACCATCCCGCGGAGGCGGCACCGCTATTCTTATACGCAATAACATCCCCCACACTTCCATACCCCCCACCCACAACCAGTATAGAATCAACTATTATTCAGCTATCTTCCCCCACTTCCCTCATCAACATTGCCTCAGTATACAAACCACCTAACAACCGACTAGACCCAAACGACATCTCTCTTCTTACTTCTTCCACCCCCACTATCATCGCTGGAGATCTTAACTGCAAAGATACTCACTGGGGTTGCCAGACAACTAATTCAAAAGGACTTTTACTACACAACTACTTAGACAACCATCCCGAAATTATTCTTCTTGCTCCTCCTGAACCAACACACCTCTTACAACACACCCCTCACGATATCCTGGATATTATTCTCCACAATCAAAATATAAACGTCACCGCCCCCTACGTCCGACATGAACTTACCTCAGATCATCTTCCAGTAATCTTCTCTAGCAGATCCATCGCCTACCCCACACAACGCTCATCCCCAATTATCCACACCAACTGGCCAACCTTCAAAAATCACATAGTCAAGAAAATCCACACACCAACATCCCTATCCACACCAGAGGAAATAGATTCAGCCATAGTTCATTTCAATCATGTTCACAAAGCTTTCAACAAAGCATCAACATTCACCCCACGCACCCACCCCACCCTACCCCCCGACATTTTAATTCTATTAAGACAAAAGCGAAAAGCACAAAGACTCTACTACAGGACTAGACTACTAACTGACAAAATTACCTACGTCACCTTGAAAAAACAACTACACTACAGACTAATACAATACGACAAAACTAAATTCAACGACATAATACAAGACATCAACACAGGCAACCTCAACAAACTACATACCTTAATCGAATCCATCAGACCTAAAAACTCTCACTTATCTCCACTCTTTACCCCTAACAACTCACTCACTTATAACCCCCAAGAAATAACAAACATCTTTGCTTCAACTCTTGCTTCTCGTTTCACCTTTACAAATAACCAAATACCAGACACAGCTATTCTTCAGTTTCTAACAACCCCATCTTTACCTCCAGAACGACAGACTATGTGGACTATACGTAACGAAGACACTACTGAGGCAATTAAACTCCTTCAAACTTCAAAATCCCCTGGAACTGATAAAATCTATCCAATCTAACTCAAAAACCTTACCACCAACGCTATCTCTCATTTAACCTCTATCTTTAACGCCTGCCTTCGAACTGCTTACTTCCCAACACTCTGGAAAACCGCCTCCGTTATTATGATCCCCAAACCCCGCAAAGATCCCAGACAACCCACAAACTATTGTCCAATCAGCCTTCTCCCCATTCCAGGAAAACTATTCGAAAAAATTCTTCTTAAATTCATGAACCCCTACCTTCAACCTCATATTCCCTACTCACAATTCGACTTCCGTCCTGATAGATCTTCCGCTCTCCAAACACTTCATCTTGCCACAGAACTCCGTCATAAAAACCGCCAAACTCCAGCACTTTTTACAGACCTATCCTTCGCCTTCGATACTATCAACCATCAAATTCTTTTATTTAAATTAAAAACATATCTTCCAACTTTCGCCCTAAACCTTCTATCTAGCTATCTTTCCCATAGAACATTTAGAACTAAATATCTTTCTCACTTTTCCCCCTCCTACCCCATCTCGGCAGGAGTTCCACAAGGTGCAGTTCTTTCTCCTACTCTCTTCTCTATCTATCTAAACGACCTTCCTTCGTGTCATGCTACCCAGCAATTTCTCTATGCAGACGACCTGGCTCTTCTTTCATCTCAACGCTCTCCTCATCTTGCCATCAAAAACCTACAACATGCAGCTTCTACTTCTACCTGGTTTAAAGACAACTCTATTACTATTACCCCCTCTAAATGTCAATCTATCATCTTCACTTGGAAATACCACTCCCGCCCATTCCCACCTATAACTATCAACAACACCCCCATCCCCTGGTCAGACAATATCAAATATCTCGGCATCACTTTCAAATCAAAATTAACCTGGACACCCCATCTCATTTCTATCATATCTAAAGCAAACCAAAAAATGAACTTCATCCAACCCATTCTTCGCCACCCCACCCTCTCCGTAAAGAAAAAACTTCTCCTCTATTTCACACACATTAGATCTATTATCACTTACGCTTCATCCACTTGGGCTACCATCCCACATTCTTCCTACAAAACTCTTAAAACTCACGAAAACCGTGTCATCAACCTTATCTTGCGCCCTATCCCAGGTCAAAACTAAAACTCTTTCCGCATCCAACACAATATTGAACCACTTCACCAATACATTTTCCGATCATCCCGCAATATGGTGCAAGAATATATCAACAACCCCATCTTCACACCCCTCATTCAACCCCACCAACATATTTTGAACCATCGACCACGTCACTCCCGCAAAAAACATCCCTTCGACATTCTTCAACTTCCCTCTCCACCAACCTGAGGTGAAAAGCTAGTACCATGGCAAAACAACTATCATCTTCAAGAAAAACTTATTCTCTCTCTTCACTCATTCCCCCCCCCACCTCTACCCTCAACAAAATAACCTATCTATCCTCTATCATCTCTAAACCTTTAACAAAATAACCTTTCTACTTCTTCCCCCCCCCTCTGCTATTTTCAAACCCTTCAATAAAAGAACCCATCAACCTCTATAAAGTCACCCTTACCTACCCACCCCCAGTCCTCTGGGGAACGGGAGGCAATTGGCATGCGTTAACGTAGAAGAAGCAAGACCCAGGATGGAAGAGGGCAAGATCCAGGCCATCCGGATCCAGCTTGCCTCTCAGTGTGGCATTCAGTCTTGTTCAAAGAGCTATATATGTAATATTGTGTTTGTACCTCGTGGTGTGGAATATAAGTTGTGTTTTCAATTCATTGTCGCTTTTTATTCGGACATCGAATCCCTAACTTCCTGCTTATTCCAACAGTTAACAAAATGAATTAGGGAAGAAAAAGATTTGTATTTCTTACATTCATTCTGGTCTTGTTCCTTTAGTTATATGATACATTTCACATTTAAATCCACATATGTAGGCTACTTCATTTCTGTTTTACATATTTTATATGGGAATACTAGCAATATATGAGATCTGGGTACAAATTTGAATACTAATTTCATTTATTATCAAATGTTATATATACAAGTGATGAAAATGTACTAAAGTCCCAAATGAAGTAACATTTTTTTTAAATTTATTTTCGAAGACAAGTATACAGCCATGTTGCAAATTACATTCCAAAAAGTATCCAACTAGAACTATTACACTCTAATAAGTATTGTATTACATTCTAGGTTTATAGAATCATATCACCGAAATTAAATTTGTTTTTTTGTTTTTACAAAAAATCCACATATAATTGGGATAACATGTATATCTAATTTTTTAGGAAGGCCACAATATTTTGGATTAAGGTAACGTTAAGACGATTAAGATTTTCCATCAAAATATTTTTTCAGTTGTCAAATAATGTACAACGCCATAATAAATGATTAGCAGTGTCATTCTCCTCGCCACCTTCACACAAATCTGAACTGACAATTTTGAATCTATTCAAACTATGATTCAATGAGGAATGATTTGATGTCAATGTACTAATGATAACGATTTCTACGTAATTTGAAGTTTTGAAACCACAGTATTGATATACTATGATGATGCAAGAAATACTCTTTGCCTATAGAGCGGCCAAGATTTTCAATATCAGCAAAGTTATTTTGAGTACAAGCCTCCTTGCTTATAGCAACTGCATCAGATACTGAAATTTTGAATGGGTAAACCATACCGTCTATTATGACAGATTTAGCTTCTGTATCGGCATTCTCATTTCCACCAACATGGGCAGTAATCCTTGTTACACAAATTTTGAGATTATCTGTCTTGCATGTTAACATAATTTCTTGATCTCTAAAATAATATAAGATTGATTTTTAGTTCTATTACTATTATATAGAGAAACCAAGACACTCTTTGAGTCAGAAAAGATAATAGATGAAGTTATTTTTGAATTCAATAATCATTTTTATTGCTTCAAGGAGCTTCAAGCTATTTAGCCTGTTATCAGTGCTCCAAATATATATATATAATTATATTAATTATATTTGGAGCACTGATAACAGGCTAAATAGGACATTTAAAGTTAACAGTAAAATTTCCATTTTTAGTGCTGAAGCTTTAGCACTATATGGGATATATAGCTAGCACTATATATATATATATGCTAGCACTATATATATATATATATATATATATATATATATATATTGTTTATATATCTATATATATCTATATTATATATCTATATATATAGATATATAGATATATAATGTATATAATAATAATTGAGCAAATGCTGAGATGGCCCCTTGTTTTGCTTCTGGGCGTAAATGTAGCTTCACTGTGCGCACGTTTTGTTGAGCACTCCTTTTGCTTGTAGTTCATTTACAGTTGAAATTAATTTTCTATAACTCGGGAAAAAACATTTTTCAAATATTTTTATGTTTCTAAAATAATTATTTTCTAAATTCATTTTTTCGTTTGTTTTTTTTTTTTGTTTTTGTTTTAAATTCTGGCCCTCAAGAAAATGTACGCAGATAAATTTCTTTCCCCACACGTCATATACAGTTTTTACTGTTTTTTTGACAAATAAATAAATAAATAAATAAATGAAGTAACATGAACATCACAGAATAGCAGATCACGAGTTCCGTCCAGGCTCACTGCAGCAACACTCTCTCTTGTCGCAATTTGGAACTTCTTCCATTGCGACTTACACGTTTCGACCAGAACGTGCCAAAGCTCTTTCTCGATTTGACCCGTTTTTGATATCGATACCGCTTTCGGGTGCTTTACCCACGAAGTCTAACTTGGTGGCTTTACCGTTCGAAGTTGCCAGAACTCCCATCTACTTCATAATAATCGATTTCAAATTTTCGATTACTCTTATAAAATAATCGATTGTTGTACTATTCGCGATCAGTGTTGCCAGATTAGGGGTTTTCTCCCTAAATTTAATTTTTTTGGTCTTTGGGGGCAAATTTATTCGGGTGTTTTCTTGGGGAATTTCATTGAGTTCTTAAAATGTTAATTTTATGTTATGTTGCGAAAAGATGTTATATTGTGAAATCATCACACTCGCCAATGATGAGAACTCAACTTCGTTTTAAAATTTTGGAAAGTAAGGATACATTGGCCGGGTGAGGAGTAAATAAAATGCGGACTGACAACCTATTACTATTGTTTCAATTTACTGTGACTGACAAGTTAACAGTAAAATATAAATATCATCATATACAATTAATAATATTTTTCGTATTTCTTTCCTTTCCATACCTCCCCATACATTTTAAACATGATTTTTTTTTTTAATTTGGGGATTTTTTTTGTCGTTTTGGGGGTTTTCACAACGCATCATTTCACAATTTTCACAAATTGGTCGTTTTGGGGGAATTGCTTAAGACCATGTGGCGACCCTGTTCGCGATTACCCATCCCATGGTGGAAAGAGAACACCCATTGTGTCCATGGTTGTGTGTATTTAGGACGTTGTTACAGATTTCGTAGTTTGTTGTCTCGAATTGAATGGAAATGTTTTAGTGTAAAGAAAACAAAATTTTCTACGTCAACAACGATATGAAATTTGTGTATAAAAGTTAACCTGGAGTTGTTTATATAAATCTATCTTGGTTTTGTTGTTATGAAGCGAAAGGTATTCAAATTTGACATTTAGGTTGTTTAGAGGGTAAATGCTTTGCTTTCTTGTTATAATAAATTCTTATTTGAAAATTAAACACACAGATTTAGATCCCAAGTTCTAGTGTTGATGCTAAATCTTTCCGCAGTATATTAGTTTATACTCTTTATGGTATACAATAGAACACAATAGTAGTGATATCAATGAGAAATGGAACTTATTCCTGAGTACATTAAATCGTCTTTTGAATATTGCATGTCCCATTATTAAGAGGCAAATTAATGTAGCAAAGAAACTCATAATTTAGCTTCCGAATGAAATTCTTGTTCTTAGAGATAAAATAAAAAGTAATGTATGACCGGTTCAGAGATACAAAGAACCTGTTTTATAATGAAAAGTATAAACAGTATAAAAAACAATATAGGGTAAAACTGATGAATGAGAAAGCTTATCAATTAAATAATAAAGTTAACAACTCAACAAATAAATCTAAAACGTTGTGGAATATAATAAACAATGGGAAAACTCAGACTCACAAAAACATACACCTGCTACATGAAGGCATGTTTCTTGATAATCCTTCTGATCTTTGTAGAACCTTTAACTGTCATTTCTTAAATTCAAAGCAGGACATTGTAACCAATAATACTATTAATTCTATTTCTTCTGGAACTTTAAAATCTATGTTTCTCCATCACACAAATGCCTCTGAAGTTAATCAACTGATAAATTCTATCAAAAATAGTTGCTCGACTGGGAATAATGAAAGATCTTCAATAATTCTAAAAAAATGTAAGCCTGCTCTTCTTAATATATTAGTTTACTTAATAAATTCATCTCTAGCTACATTCACTTTCTCAGAATCCCTAAAAATTGTAAGACATCTTGCTAAGAATAATAATACTCAAGATGTTAGGAATTACCTACCTATAACCCTAACTTCAGTATTTGGCTAACTATGAAAGAGGTATATTAGTAAGAGTTAATTGTTTTCTTGAATCTAATAATATCCTCAATAAAGCACAACATGGCTGCAGGAAGGGCTTCTCCACCACCACTGCTGTTGTAGAGTTCATACATGAAATCATTGAAAATTTGGAATCTATTCATTGATCTTTTCATTGATGGGTTTATTCATTGATTTTTCAAAGGCATTTGATAATGTATCTCATGAAAATCTGTTGACAAAACTTGATTACTATAGAATAAGGGGTGGAGTTAATGACCTCATTAGATCATACCTCACAGGACGCAAGCAATGTTCTGAGATCTTCTGGCAATCTAAAAATTTCTTATCCAAATGTAAATCAAATTTTGATACAATTCCCATCAGTGTTCCACAAGGATCTGTGCTTGGACCTTTGCTATTTCTATTATATATTAATGATATTCCAAGCTCATCTGATTTCTCTGTAATTTCGTATGCAGATGATACAACATTAATAAGTGGTGAGCAAAACCTTTGTCATCTAAGAACTAATCGGACTGAATCATTAAAATCAATTAAAAGCTATTTGTCCATAAATTAATTGAAATTAAACATTGGTACATAAAACTGTATTAATAAATTTCAAGTTTCATCACGGTTACCAACACCAAAACATAAAAGTGGCAGTAGACAATGAATCAGTGAACCAAACTGATTGTCATAAGTTCTTAAGAATATTCATAGATCAGAACCTAACATATAATAAATTGATACACTTTGTAATAAAATGAACTCATATATATTCCTCGAGATACTTTTCCAGATATCTGGGAACTGATGCACTTATTTCAGTATATTATGAGATAATCTTCTCTTTACTTCAATACGGTATTGAAATTTGGGGTTGTACAACACAAAAAAATAAGGATAGATTAATGGTCCTACAAAAGAAATGTATAAGAAGCATTTTCAAACTGAATCCGAGACAGTCCTGTAAAGATTTCTTTATTAAATATGAATTACTCACTGTTGTAGCACTGTACTCTTACAAAGTAATATTACTATTGAAAAATAATGAAAATCAATATTTTGTGAGCAATAAAGAGATACATAACCACCATACTAGAGGACATAGGGACTACCATAGGATATACAATAGCAAGTCTTCAACTAACAAAGATCCTTTCTGCATTGCTGCACAACTCTTTAATAATCTCCCAGTTAACATAAAAACTGCTGATGATAAATACTCCAAAACACAGCTTAAACGTCACCTTGCTAGTATGTGTCCATATAAGATATCTGAATTGTTTTAACTTTCTGTAAAATTAAAAACCATGTACCTCTACAAGAGTGACCACTCTTTGTACCAGTGATCTTTCAGTCCAATAAGGCTATGTAGTATTTAGTAATGTAGTAAATAATGTAATTATATGTCAAGATATTGCAATGAATGTAATTATTATTTACGTCTAATGTATTGAAGTTACTGTAATTAAACTGCTACTGTAAGGTAAGGGAATTACTCACTCTAATTGTAAATTATCTGCCACTGTATCATAATCTACTAGTTTATTGTTAACGCTATTTTTTATGTGGTAATGAGGCTTTAAAATGTGTAGTTTAAAATGTAAATTACTATAATGTTCATGATGAGCAATTGCATGCCTATTATTCATGTAATTTATCAAGTAAACAATTTGCATTATTACTGTAAGTTATGTAATTGAAGGTAAGTCCTATTGTAACTTAAATTAATGTAATTGTCTATATTAATTAGGTTTATTTTTATCATATAATTTAGAAAGATAATGTAAACTTATTATATTATTACTGAAAGTTAACGAAATTAACTTACTGTAATTTTAAATTATTTCAAGACATTGCTTGATGTGTTATGTAAGTCTATAAACAATAAATTATTATTATTATTATTATTATACTATTTATAGTATACTATTTATAGTGTATTATATTTATTCTATTTGTTTCAAGCTGAGAGGAAACGGTGAAGGCGAAGGACTACCTAAGCATGTGTCTGGTGGACTTAAGCAACATTATGGGGGTTGGCAACCAAGAGGTCAAGGAAACATGTGGGGGGGTGCTGGTGCCAGCAGTGGGGAAGAGGAGGAGGAGCAGGAGCTGGAGCAGAAGCAGGAGCAGGAGCAGGAGCAGGAGCAGGAGCTGGAGCAGGAGCAGAAGCAGAAGCAGGAGCAGGAGCAGGAGCAGGAGCTGGAGCAGGAGCAGGAGCAGGAGCTGGAGCTGGAGCTGGAGCTGGAGCTGGAGCAGGAGCAGGAGCTGGAGCAGGAGCAGGAGCAGGAGCTGGAGCAGGAGCTGGAGCAGGAGCAGGAGCTGGAGCTGGAGCAGGAGCTCCCCCTTGGACAGGACTCTTCCGTGGAGGTCTGGGAAGATGGTGTCCAACTAAATCCCCCAATGACAATTTACAACAATTTAAACAGGTTTGTTTCCTTACGTTTGCTATGTTAGTGGATGGATATTTAGATGCCAGTAGATGTGATGTTTCCCATGCCAAAATTCTTTATCTGCACGCAACTACCTGGTAAGTGACATTTTAATAAAATGGCATGTTTTACAATAACAGGATCAATGTTTACATCTGTGATGTGGCAAAATTTGAAGTTTCTATAAAATTGAGAAAGATGTGAAGGATGTCTCTGTCTTGATGTTTTGTTTCTGTACCTTAGTTATTGGCATGCAAGGTAATGGTGTGTGATGTGTGAAGGCTATCTGAGATGGGCTGTGTCTGTGTCGTAATGACTGACCTTTTGGCTTATATGTTGTGGCCTTCCTCAGAGCCAACTGCTGAGACTCAAATGTCTTCTACCACGACAGAGACGAGGCCCCTCCTGGATAGCCTAGACAGTACAAATTCTGGCTGGGGAAGCCCATGTAATCATGAGTGAATGTGTTCATTCTTGGTACTACTAAGTAATGGAAAGAAAGGCAGTGGTAGAAAATGAGAAAAACATTATGAGTATGCAAAGTATATGTGACAATATGTACTGTGTCTTTATCGTATCTCGCAATCCATGTCTGGAAACACCACCTCTTGTTTTGGCAATTTGACAGCGCGTGAAATACCTTCGGCAACCCTTTCACTTTTAGCATCCCCCAGCCGTGCACCCTCAAATTTCGGGATGAGAGAATGTGTCTTAATTTTTCAGGTTTAAAATGCAAATGATAAGGAATGCATCAATGCAACTAGACGACAGTCGATCTCTCACTGGAAAATAAAAATGCTAGAACATGATTCTTAATGGGAAACTGATTTCAGTGACACACATCAGGTTCTTGCATGCAGTGATTATAATTGCATTATTAACAATTTTAGGCATACATGTTTTTTGTTCTAAGTTATTTGTTTATTGGTTGCATAACATCAAGAATTTTGTGATTATCTTAATAACATATCTTGACAAAAAAAAAATCATATCTGTGATGAAAAAAGTATTGGTATCGTTCATTAAGAAAAGGATTGAATATTCCAAAATACTATTTTCACATAGAGTTATTCAGATAGCATTTCATTTACTGTAATTCATTCAATGTACTTATTTAATTTTCTTTGAAAGGAGTTCGTGTCTTTTATTTACTTGATTATTCTGTAGACACAAGGTGGTTTTTATTTAACCTGTTGTGATTTGAGGATGCATTAATTGAAAAAAAATTATGGATGATAATAAGACTGGGATGATTACTAGGACTGGAGATATGTATCAATAAAAAATGGAAAGTTATCTTTTGCATCCAGTGAATTTTGAGTTCTTTGTCAGAAACTTTGCAACTCTTCAAAATTGTGTTTGAAAGGAACTACTTACTAAGATTTGATCTCTGGAACTTTACTCTGCATGTAAGCAAACTTAAAATGTATAGACATGTTCTGCTCTTTGGGAGAGTGTTAAACTGGTTTTCAAGATTTTGTGGTGTGCTGTAAATACAAAACTTAAATGTTCTTACACTGAAAAATTTAGGAAAGAATACATGCCTCTGGGCATGTATCCTTTTGTGTTCCTTAATGAATTGGTTGTGCGTCTTGTGACACTTGTTTCTGTACAAAAGTCTATGGTTTACTGCAAGAAGTGTAGCTGTTAGTGCTGTCCAGATTTTGAACATAGGGTTTCTATCCAAATCCCAAGAGAACTCAACCCCTGCCTGTATATCTCTCTTTAACCTATTCAGAAGAAAAAAATAAATTTGCAAATGTTTATAATCTTCATTTGTTTAAATGTAGAGTGAAGAATGAACTTGTAAGCTTAAAGACATTTTGGTATTCTTTTATTTTCAACACAGTGTCAGCAATCTAAGGAAGGGAAAATGTGATTGAATTGCTAAGTGACATATAAAAAATTATTGTAATTATTATTATGCTATTAATTGCTATTATGAAATTTTTTGTATGTATTTAATTTTTTAGCAGTGGCATCAACAACAGTTTCCTTGTGAACGTTCAGAAAATGACAACAGTGGAATGAGCTCTTCACAAGGGGGAAATAACTGTGTAAATTGTGTCCAAGTTATTGGCAGTATGAGTTGCCATTGCAATGAGAGGAGAGATGTTAATAATCAAAGAGGAAATAGTGCTTGTGCAAATTTTACAACTGATGTAAATAACCATTCTGCGCATTCTCATGGCACTGTGGTTGAGGTAAGTGTTGTTGTTGTTTGTTGTTTTTTTGTTTATATATATATATATATATATATATATATATATATATATATATATATATATATATATGTACTGTGAGTGACCTATTTCATTGTGAACCTTGTTATTACCCTAATCTTTTCATAATCTCGTGGCTTGACTGGCAACTGTATGCGAGATGTGTGTGCAATCCCTCTGTGTGTAAATAGTGAGTAACTGGATCTGTACACTCAGAACAATTCTACATGCAAAAAGAAGGGGGCCAAGGGTAAATTTGTAAAGGCACAGGACCAAGATTGGTGTATGCAGTAGGAGCAGTAGGTACCATGAAAGGCTCTGGTAAATTTCTTTTTGGTGACAGAAGATAGCAGTTGGGGAGAGGGAGGGTTCAAAACCAAACTAGTGGTAGTACGACAGCACATACATTCTCACATTATTGTAAAGGAGTACGCAGTATTGAAATATTGTAATTTCTGCACAACTAACACCAGCTATTACTTGAAAACGTCCGATTCAACCAATTCCAACAAAGTACCTGTGATGCATGTCTGCATTCATTTCGATACTCATGAGCAGCAATCATTTCTTACTTTTACAAATAAAACAAACGGAAATAAATTTGACTGTTTCAGTATTCACAGCAAATTATACAGTAGTGAGCAACACACTCTTGCTAGTGGAGCGTGGTCAAAAGTATATGCAATTCGGTTTGCATGCCCGTCAAGGTGGATTGGTCCACGTCCTGGCGGGGGGGGGGTGCAGAGAAGGCTCTCAAGAGTTCCTTCTCCATTTTTCCATCTTATTTCTCATTTCATGTCACGTACTTTCTTTTCACTCCTTTTTCCTCACTGGCCTTTTCTGTACGCTGAACGCCCACCCATGTGTTTGCCGTGCCTGGCGACCAGTGTCGGAGGCAATGTGTGTCCTGGCAGTTGAGGGACCTGTTTGTTTCCCAACTAGTCCTGGTGCTACTTTTTTTTGCCTTGCACTAAGGCGTACGTTTACGTATTTCGGGGAGCATTCCTTGTAGATTTCAACACACTCGCTGTGGCCTCGGACTCTTCTAGACGGGCGGGCGGGAGCTAACCCACTCCCGATCAATCTGCTCGGACTAGATCTTGCACTGAACTCCAGGGTGAGCGGGGGGATCCATGGCGGGCAGCGCTGTAACATTCCCCTACTATAGCTCCGTATCAGCCCTGGCACCCAGTGGGGTGTCCCCTTGTTGGACTCAATGGTGGGTGGGGAGCATGGAGACGAATCCGTTTCTGTTCTATGGAACACAAAACAAACCCCTTGCCCCCTGTCGCAAGGAAGAGGCGATGTGACAGGACAGTAGATTTGGATAGCTCCTTACTTCGGGAGGAGGATAGACCATCCTGCGCTGCTTCTAGTGTCAGTTTCGGTCATACCCAACAAAGGTGCATGGCCGTAAGTTGCAGGGCTTGCGCAAAGTGCGGTAAAACCGTGCATGATCCGAACCCCTGTGCATCACTACTCCGCTGTGTAAACTGTGAAGGAGACCATGCGGCCAACTCAAACAAGTGCTCCACATATCCGAGAGAGAGAGGGAGGGAGGGAGATCATTGGCGTAGTTTCAGTTGGTGTCACCCGGGGCAAAATTAATGGTATCACCCCCCATAATTTAAATATTAAAACTATTAATGAACTTCTTTTTACATTATTTAATAAAAATATATTTGCACATGACATTTATTTATAATATATTGAAAAACTGCCTTTAATTCAGACTAATTGAAATTTAATTTTTAAGTAATCTAAAACGAATAACTAATTAAGTAGTGCATTTTTATAAAAATGTGATTTTTAAATAAATCGTTCAAATTATAAAATGTTCTAATTGGTGTCACCCCTAAAATGGTGTCACCCAGGGCGGACCGTCCCCTCTGCCCCATCTAGCTACGCCACTGGGGAGATCCAAAAGATTAGGGTGACAGACAAAGTATCTTTTCCGGAAGCGAAACGCCGATACGCGGTGAAGAACCTTGTAGAACAGTCGTTCTTTCTCTAGCGCACCGGCGACCACGACGAGTATTCAGACTTCACCTGATACTCCCCCAGTAGCTCACTTCTGTTGCCAGATATCCCCAGTGGACTTCCCTGAGGAGACATCAACTCTGCAAGGTGGGAAAATAATAATTCCCATAAAATACAAAACACCACTCACGAAAGCAACACAGACGAAGTCAGACCAAGAATCTACTTCTCAGCCGCGCAAGAAGGTTGATGCCACACGGCCTTCTGGCCTGGACAAGCAAAAAATTTATAGATCCTCCAAACTCCGACCACCTACCCCGACTCCTGAGACTCGCTCTGAGCGATCTCTCATGCTGTCGAGCAGTGGTCAGGATGAGTCTGCCTCGGAGGAAAGTTAGTCGGGGTGGACACTCACCCCTTTGGGCAGCAGAGGCGGAAAAAAGAAAAGAAGAAATCCTCTTAACAACTCCTTAAATAATGGCTCTCGTATCCTGGAATCTCAATGGATTTTCTCTCCGACGGGACGAATTAAAACTCTTGTCCCGTTATACACCCTCAATTTTTTGTTTACAAGAAACGCACCTTTCTCCACCACGGCCCATAGACTTTTCGCGGTTTCACTCCTTATAGGGTTGATGTCCATGACGGCCTCCACGCTCACGGCGGAGTTAGTACTTTGGTCCAGGATTCGCTGCATTCTGCAGAAATCCCCGTTCAAACCGACCTTCAAACAGTCTGTGTACAGGTGTATCACCCGTCCCTCTCACTATATGTAACATTTATATTCCCCCAAGACAAACGGTGTCGGTTGATGACCTAGGTCTAATAAACCAATTGCCCACACCTTTCTTGGTTGTGGGTGATGTAAACGCTCACAGTCCTCTTTGGGGTCCTTCTCGTACTTGTCAAAGAGGTGCTGTTTTGGAATCTGTCATCGACACCACGAATTTGGTGTTTCTCAACACTGGGGAACCAACACATTTTGCCGTAGCTACAAATTCGAGCACGGCTATTGATGTAGCCCCTTTTTAGCTCTTCCCTTGCTACTGCTATGCGGTGGACCATATTAAAAGATCTTAATGGAAGCTACCTTTACCTCACTATTATCCACATTGATCATCTTCGCCGTGGTCTTGCACGGTCCCCTCAATGGATCGTGCGACGGGCTGAATGGTCGATATTCCAAAATAATGTTAACCTGTCAGATGGTCCCTTCGGAAATGTGGATGAAATGACAACATTTTAATAGCGCTGTACTCGCTGCTGCTTCTATCGCAATTCCGAAGTCAAGTGGTAAACCGCGACACCCTTTCGTTCCTTGGTGGAATGTGAACTACTCTAGAGCGGTCAGTGGTCGAAAAAAGACACTGACACGTCTCAGACTTTATCCAGCTGTGGATAACCTAATCGAATATAAAAGATGCAGAGCGAAGGATATGAGAAATATTTTAGAGAACAAAAGTGCATTGTGGAAGAGCGTACTTCTCGTCTCTCGATTTTCACACGCCACCACGCCTGGTACGGAGAAGAATTCGTCAGATAAAAGGACACTCTTCACCAAATACGGTGCCAGGACTTTAAAAATGGAGAAACGATCACATCTCCTGATATGATTGTAGAGGAACTCGCCACGCACTGAGTCAAGTTCGGCGAACTACGCTCCTGACTTTCTTTTGATCAAAAAGAGGATGGAGAGCCGTCCGTTGGATTTCTCCTGCAGAGCGTCTGTGGATTACAACACTCCTTTCTCTATGTCGGAATTGCGCTCTGCTCTCACGTGGCGAAAAGAACTGCCCCAGGTTCTGACGAAATACATAACCTTTTTCTACTTCTTCCTGATGTGGCGATGCAATTTCTCCTCCGCATATATAATCGCATATGGGAAGAGCACACCATCCTTGCTCTATGGCGAGAAGCCACAGTTATCCCAGCTCTGACGGACGTAAAGGATCGGTCGTTGCCATTGAGCTACCGACCTCTCGCTCTCACGAGCTGCGTTTGCAAAGTGCTGGAAGGGATGGTAAACCAGCGTTTGGTTTGGACCTTGGAGTGCAGAAACCTGCTCACACCAATCCGGTGCGGTTTCAGGAAACACCGGTCAACCCTGGACCATCTCATCGCTTTGGCAACGGAAATTTCAACCTCGTTCGTTTTGATACAACACTCTGTGGCCGTACTGTTCGACCTACGACACCACTTGGAGATATGGCATTCTGCGAACCTGGCAATCGTGGGGATTGAGGGGAGTAGTATATAAAAGGGGGGTCCTGGACCATATTTTTAAAACCCCCTTTTTTGTTATTAAGAATACCTCTATTTTTATGCAATTATTATTAAAATGATCGTAAAATACGTAAATATACAGTAGTTTATTATAAAATGTCCCACATTTCCTCCAAAAATCACGTATTTTTAAGGTTTGAAATTTTGTGGAAAAATTAGATCCCCATATTTTTCGAATTTCCATTTTTTATGAAATTACTAATTACTCATTAAAATACCTAAATTTATATATTTTTTAATTAAAATACTTAAATTTCTAAATTTATAAAATTTTCAATTAAAATATGATAAAATTAGTATTTTCATCTTCATTATTACTATTTTCATCTTCAATACCACTATTTTCATCTTTAGCATTATCAATTTTACTATTTTCATCTTCATTATTACTATTTTCATCTTCAATACTACTACTTTCATCTTCAGCATTATCAATTTTACCATTTTCATCTTCATCATTACTATTTTCATCTTCAATATTATCTATTTTACTATTTTCATCTTCAGGATTATCAATTTTACTATTTTCATCTTCATTATTACGATTTTCATCTTCAATATTAACTATTTTACTATCTTCATTTTCGATATTACTATTTTCATCTTCAATGTCATCTATTTTAATATCATCATACATTGTTTTCTTAATTTGTGCTACAAATTCATATTTTTTACCATAAAAATTAATATTTTGACGTAATTCAACGTTTGATAAATGCATAAGACATTCAAATCCTAAATTATTTAATCTCTTTAACGTATCCATTTATAACATAAAAAATTATCAGTTTTTAAAATATTCTTATCAAATAAAACTACATATTTACACTTAAATTTAATCAATAAAAAATAGACTATTAAAAATATTTACTAATAAATAACCATGAATCGAACGCAGCTGTATACGTATTGTAAACTTAATAATATTAAAGGATGTTCCAAAATGGGAAAAATAGAACTTATGAATATTGTAAAAGAGCATCAAGATAAAAATATTGTAAAAGAACATCCGGATAAAAATATATTTAATTTTCATAATGATATATTTTCATCAGATAAGATTAGAAAATAAAATAAACATTTATAAAGTTAATGGAGCATGGAATAATAGAATTGTAGATTGGAGATTTAGTTTAAAAAATAATCATTATGATTTAGAAAATTATTTAAAGACAATAGCATTAGATTTAGAACCAAAAATTATAGAAATGAAATACACTCATAGTAATATTGCATTAGTAGCTGCTGTACAATATGTAGAATTAGAATTATCTGGAGAAATAAAAACATTTTAAACATCATTTTCAATCTAATCAACATACTATTTCTAATAATCAATTATTATCTGAAAAGATTCATACAATGAATTATGAAATTATATCTAAATTTGATAATTACAATGCAAAAAATACTAAATATAGATTTAATAAAGTATTATTTATAGATTTACAATCGGATAAATACAACCCATTAAAAGTAGGTAGCTATATTCCATTACCAGATTGGGTAAAATTGAAAAAATGTTGTATAAACATAAAAAATATTAAAACAAATAAGTTCAAATGTGAAAAGAAAGAAAATTTTAGATGTTTTGAATATGCATAAGAGAGTATATTAAATCCTCCATCGCATCATACTGATAGAGCTAATAAATATGATATTACAAAATATGAATCTTTAAATATACCATATCCTGTAGATATAATACCATTAAATATAAGAAGATATGAAGAATTTGTGAAAGTATCATTTAATGTTTATGAAATTAAAGATACTTTTATTGAATTATACTATTACAGTGAAAATTATAAAAAATTAGAAAAGCATGTTAATATATTAATGTTTAAAGACCATTGTGTAGGTATAAAAAATATAAGTGCCTTATTAAAAGGTCAAGTTCATAAAAAAGTAAAAAAATATTATTGTTTAAAGTGTATTAAAAATTATAATGAAGAAGCTTTAAATGAACATATTGATCAATGTATTCATGATAAAATAAGTATTAAAATACCTAAATATCCTATAAGAGAATATAAATCTTTCGGTGCTGAACAATATCATCCATATGTTATAATATGTGATTTTGAATGTACATTAGAGAAACTTAAAGAAAAATTTATGAATTCAGAATATATTCATAAGCATATTCCTAGTAGTTATTGTTTTTATTTATTTTTTTATTTATTTACGTCAAAAACAGTTAAAAACTGCGTATGACGAGCTATGGGGAGAAGTGAATTTAGTTATTGTTTTACATCTAATTTAATACCTGATGATGATAATTATAAATTTGTTAAGCAATATTTAAAAAGATCGAAAAATATTGATGAATTAATGCAATCATTTAATGAAGAACTTATAAAAATGGGGCAATATTATGCTAAAGAATATTTGCATAGAAATATTAAATTAGAATGGACATTGGAAATGAGCAAATCTTATTATAATAATGCTACATCACAATGTGTCACATTTGTAATAGAAATTTTGAAGAATTTAAATTAAAAAAAGTAGTAGATCATGATCATATTACTGGAAAAGTAAGAGGAGCAGCATGTAATATATGTAATTTAAATTAATGTCTCCCAAAATGTATTCCAATTCTATTTCATAATTTAAAATATGATTCTATATTATTTTTAAGAGCATTAATAAAACTTAGTGAAAATTATTCAGATTTAAAAATTACACCAAATTCTTCGGAAAAATATTTAACATTCTCTAAAAAAGTAATTGTAGGCCAAACACCTACTTCATATACTATGTGGAGTTGTAATAAATGTAAAAAAGATATATCTTAGATGAAAAATTATGTTGCGGTGAAGAAAAACAAATAATACCTAAAGGATCTCTTATGAATGATATTATTGAATTTAGATTTATTGATACTTACAGATTTTTAAATACTAGTTTAGATCAAGCTGTAAAAAATTTAGCTGAAGTAAATAATGCATATTGTACTCATTGCAAATCTAAACAAGCTATAGAACATGTAAAATTTCAACCTATTGATGAAAATGATATATTAAAAGCGAATGCAACATGTAAAATATGTAATCATCAAGTTTCTAAACCAATTGCATATAAAAAATTTAATAATGTATGTAATATATTCAAGAAAGAAGATATACATTTAGTACTGCAAAAAAAAGTATTATCCATATGAATGGGTCGATAATTATGATAAATTTGAACAAGAAATAACATGTGACGAAGTAAATTGGAAATATGTTTTTAATAATAAAAAAGTAGATTTAAAATTTGTAAAACATATATATGAACATTTTAATTGTAAAAATTTTGGTGATTATCATGATTTATATCTAAAATTAGATTCTATATTATTAAGAGATGTATTTAACAGTTTTAGGGAAACATGTTATAAAAATTATGGATTAGATCCCGTATATTATGTATCAGCACCACAATTAGCGGATCATGCATCATTAAAACTTACAAATCAAAAATTAGATCTTATTATTGATGGAGATTTATATGAATTATATGAGAAGGTATACGTGGTGGTATTTCAATGATTCCAAACAGATATGCATTATCTAATAATTGATATTTCTACGACGAAAAATCTCAAAAAACTATAAAATTATCGACAGAAAAAGCAAAAAAAATAGGTATTTACAATAGTAAAAACATTTAAGTTATATAATGTATTTAGATTGCAATAATTTATACGGATATGCTCTAAGTCAATATTTACCCATAGGAAATTTTAAAAAAGAAACGAAAATATTTACAATTGATGACATTTTAAATTTATCTGATGAGGGAAGTAAAGGATATACATTTGAAGTAGATTTAAATATTCCAGATCATTTACATGATACATTTAAAGATTTTCCACTATGTCCAGATCATTATATTCCAGATATTAATGAATTATCTAATTATCAAAAATATCTTATAAATAAAGGCGTAGGAAATACACCAAAGATGTAAAACTTGTTCATTAATTAAAAAAAATAAAATATGTTATTGATTATAGAATGTTAAAATATGTTATACAAGGTATAATTGTTACTAAAATTCATCAAGTTATATCTTTTGACCAAAAACCATGGTTAAAAGCTTATATTGATAAAAATACTGTACTGAGACGAAAAGCAAATAATGATTTTGAAAAAGATTTCTTTAAACTTATGAATAATGCTGTATATGGTAAACAAATGGAAAATGTACGAAAAAGATGTGATGTAAAACTTCTATCTAGTTATAAATCATTTCAAAAACATAAAGATTATGATACAAGAACAATTATTGATGAAGATCATGTATTATTATATCGAAAAAAGAAAACAGTAACATTAAATAAACCAATTTATGGCGGATTTGTAGTTCTTGAATTATCAAAATTATTAATGTATAAATTTTATTATGATGTTCTAAAACCAAAATATGGTAATAATATGAAACTATTAGGAACTGATACTGATTCCTTTATAATTTATGTTGAAACAAATGATATTTATGATGATATAAAAGAAAATATTAATCATTTTGATACTTGGGTATATCTTTTAGAATCTATACCTCATGCAAATAATAAAATACCAGGTAAATTTAAAGATGAATATCTAGGTATACCAATTAGAGAATTTGTAGGATTAAGATCTAAAATGTATGCATTTAAAACTGATTGTAGTGAAAAGAAGGTATGTAAAGGTATTAAAAAACAAAATATTGAGAAAATGAAATTTGATATGTATAAACATACATTATTTATTGATGTAGAGACATAAGATATATAATATTACATCGAAAGAATATACATTATATACAATAAAGACTAGAAAAATTGCTCTATCACCGTATGATGATAAGAGATATTTAATTAATAATATTAATACTTTACTTTATGGATATATAGCAAAAAATATGATACATAATATATAACTAAATTATCTAATCAATATATATTAAATTAAAGTATAAATTAAAAGAAATAAAATATTAAAATTTAAAAGAGATAATATATTAAAAATTAAAAGAGATATTATATTAAAATTTAAAGGAGATAATATATTAAAAATTAAAAGAGATATTATATTAAAATTTAAGAGATAATATATTAAAAATTAAAAGAGATAATATATTAAAATTTAAAGGAGATAATATATTAAAAATTAAGAGATAATATATTGAAAATTAAGAGATAATATATTAAAAATTAAAAGAGATAATATATTAAATTTAAAAGAGATAATACATTAATAATAAAAAAGATAATATATTAAAATTTAAAAGAGATATTATATTAAAAGAGGTAATATATTAAAAATTAAAAGAGATAATATATTAAAATTTAAAAGAGATAATATATTAAAATTTAGAAGAGATAATATATTAAAATTTAAAGGAGATAATATATTAAAAATTAAAAGAGATAATATATTAAAAATTAAAAGAGATAATATATTAAAATTTAAAAGAGATAATATTTTAAAATTTAAAAGATAATATATTAAAATTTAAGAGATAAATATTTAAAAATTAAAGAGATCTATTTAATTGATAAAGATGATTGATGTATATTTCTTTTCATATGATATTTTAAATAATATTTACTTACTAAACATCCACAAGAACATTTTACTTTTGTGTTTATGCATTCTTTACATTCATAATCAAATCCATCAGATTTATAAGGCTTTTTATAAAATTCATTATATCCTTTTTCTATTTTACGTACAGTACATTTTCGTAATTTATTTAATCTTTTTCTATGAATATCTTTTTGTTGATGTTGTAATAAATAACTTTTAACGATTCATTCACCACAATCACAATTTACCTTCTGTGATATATCCATTATTTATGTAGGAAAAAATTATATAAGATAAAATTACTTTTACTTAAAAATACTTTTAATCAGATTTAAAACATCTTTTAATTTTGTAGTAATCTGTGATATTGTAGAATTATTTTTACTACAATTAATGTTGAAAAGAGATAAACTAAATTTTTCGGCGTTAACTAAAGTATTTAAATATTCATTATATTCATATTATATATTATCTTTAAAAAAATAAATTCTACCATTCATATATCTAAATGCTGCATCTATTGATGGTGGTATTCTCGAAAAATCTTTTGATATCATACCAATATTTTTCTTTTTAAGAGTACATTCATCAATTTCAGCATAATATATATCATTGTAAAATATGTATGTTTTACCTGAATTAAAATTCAATATTGCATGAATTTTTGATTGTGATTGTAAATCCATATCTTTAATTTCTTTTGGATATCCACTTACTAAATTAAGACTAGGATAATTAATCATATAATATTTATTATCAATAAAAAATAAAATTTCCCCCGAAGGTCTTTGATAAATAGCTGTAATTCCTCCAAACTCTCTCGGTAAAAATGATAACCAATGTTGAATAAGTTGTGGATGATTAATTTGATTTGTTTTTAAATTTATAATCCAAATCCATTCTTCATATAATATATATATAATATATCATGTATAAGTAAAAAATGATGAATATTTTTAGTATTACATAAAGATGGAATATATTTCGGTAAAGATGGTAATATAGGAGATTTATTGCCATTTAAACTTTGAATTGCTAAAACATCATCAGTATGTATATCTAATAAACCATAATTGATGTACCTTATTTCTAAGCGATATTTGTTCAATAATTCCTAGACCAGATTTTTTTCCATAATTTTTATGGGAGTTATTTCAACAATATCTTATTCCATAAGCTCTTTATATACTAATCTTTTTCTTTTAAATCTTTTATATCATTTTCTTTTAAACAATTAGCGTATCTATTAGGTAAAATTATACTATTTATTTGTCCTTGTGTACTTGTTTTTAGATCTAATACCATTTTAATTCCATATTTTGTATCTATTTGTCTTGTATCAGCAATAGAATATCCTCTTTTATCTTCATTATCTTTTATGAACATAAATATGATGTGTAACTTGATTCAGTTTCATATAATGTCCATTTAGGGGGCCTAGAAATGGACATTATATCAAAACTGAATCAAGCTACACATCATATTAAACTTCATAAAAAGATAACAGAATTGATAAAAGATCACGAATATCCTATTGCTGATATAAGACAAATAGATACAAAATATGGAATTAAAATGGTATTAGATCTAAAAACAAGTACACAAGGACAAATATATAGTATAATTTTACCTAATAGATATGCTAATTGTTTAAAAGAAAATGATATCTTATGGTGCTTAAGCGCCAGGACCCTTTAAACATCCTTGTCGCCGGGTAATCACTATCCCAAAATAAGAGTGCTCATATATTCTTCGAACATCGCTACCCCAAGGGACCCCCCGTGACCTGGGGACACGGCCTACTTCGCACCTTTCACTATGAGGGACTTCGAGGACAGCTCCCTTTGTTCCCTCTGAACTTCCTCTCTTCAAGATCTTTTCGTGTTCGTGTTGGCGGAATAATATCTTCCAATCACCGTTTGGAAAATGGAGTTTCCCATGAGTCAATTGTTAACGCCACTCTGTTTACCATTGCAATCAACGACATAGCGTCAGTTGTACGAAAGCCTGTAAAGGCGTCGCTTTTCGTTGATTTTGCCATGTTGTGCTCTTCCAAGTGCATTAACGTCATTCAAGGTAACTACAACTCGTCCTGAATAAACTGAATGAACGGAGTACAAAAATTGGAATTAAATTCTCATCCTCAAAATCAAAGTGCACCCACTTCTGCAGGATAAATCACCTCCACAATGACCCACATCTGTTCCTTGGAGACCACCAACTCCCGTTTGTCGACGCAGCTCACTTTTGTGGCCTGACGTTTGACAAAAACCTGGCATGGCGAAAACATGTCCGCAACCTGCAGAGTCAATGTGTATCACCATTAAACCTACTTCACAACCTCAGTGTTACCTGATGGGGCGCCAATAGGTCTCTTACGGTTGTATAGGACACGTACTCGATCTGTCGTGGAGGCAGGCTAACTATCTTCATTTTTGGGATTAATCACAAAATTCTTTAAAGAACTCTGGGGAGTACATATACTATTTGCCTTCATACTGAGATGATAGGGACACATGCAATCAAAAATAAAAATAAAGCTCTCTGTAATCAGTTTGACAACCTAGCGATACTCTATCAAGCAGTGGTGCCAATTTTCTGTCTTTGTCAGAAATATCTTGCCATATTATATTATCACTTCGACAACCAAACCAACAAGTATTAACCAGTTTTGAGAGTTGTCAGTAATTATTGTATTGGACTAAGCAATTGAAACCAAAATCATTCATGCCTATGTATTGTACAATAATTGTTTTTGATTCAGAATTTGTCTGTGCTTTGACAGGAGGAGTCTTCCACAAAAATAAAAGTAATGTTGAGTGACATGTCACAAAATTATTCCTCTAAACCGTGGAAAAAGGAGGATGCTGCAAAAGCATTGGCTGTAGAAACAGCTCATAAGAAGGGAATGAAAAATGAAAGTCTGATAATAAGGTTTCCTGATCCAGAAGTAACTAAGGATACGGTGAAAAACTTCTATCCCGGAATTGAAAATGTTCATTTTCAAGTTCCAAGTAGTCCCAGGTATGTGCAAAATATTGTTCTTGTGTATGATGTACAGCACTTAGGAATTGCATTTAAAAAATTTTGTATAGTCCTTCATCTGAACTAATTTTGTAGATAGTATATTACACTTTTATATTTATTTTGTTCATGCTATATTTGTCACTGATTTTTGTTCTATTTAGTTTCTTTTGTATTTTAGGTATTGTTTTGTTCAGTTGGCAGAAAATGTTAATCCTGATGCAGCAATTGAAGAGCTCTCAAAAATAAAATTTGGAAATGGGAAACTTTTAGTTGAAAAAAAGTTTTCAAGGGAAGAAAAAGATCTTAAACCTGAAGAAATTGTTCCTTATACGTAAGTTTCTTTAAAAAATGTTGAAGAGTTTTATTATCCTGGACTGCGTAAATTTTTGTTGTTGTTTTTTGACTTCATTTCATTAAGTTTTCATTAGCTGTTTCGATTTCATTAAGTACCTGCATAATTTGAGATGGTTGATTCTGGATAAATGGCTGGAAATATTTTTTAAAAAATACGTTTCAAAATTAGTCATCATAAAAAGTAAATTTTTATGAGAACTAATTATTAAGGAATAAAAGTTAACATATGCAATTGGTTACATAATCCTAACTCAATAAATAATATTATGATCCTCTTTCATTATTATTTTAGCTTGTCTGCGTAAATAAAATTGGTGCTTCTGTGATTCCAGAATAACTGTGTTTCTTCAATCTTATATACTTAATTAGATGATATAAAAAGCAGTTCAATTGTTTTAATGGTTTCTGTGTTTTATCCACCTAACCTGTGGAACAGCTAAACTGATATGTTTTTCACTGAAAGGAAGAGTTTTTTGTGAGGTTGTAGGCCACTTTTATGTAAAAAAGAAAAATGTTTGTTTTTCATAAACATCTACAATTTTATTCCAGTTTAATAAAATTTGTACACAGGATCTTTGAAACAAGAAAAAAGTTACACTCTGCATGAGATATCGTAAAATTAACCTCCATCCTTTTCCCTATCCCTTAGAGAAAATGTGTTTATTTATTTATGGCAGTAGCTGAAGCTAGTCAAGCCAGAAATCACATATCAATTAAAACCATCTGTAATTAAATCATATCATACACATCCACACTCAAATTTAATATCAGCCCTGTCAAAATTGGTAAACAGCTTTATCGAATTGAATAATGGTTTCCTCTTCATCGTGAGTTATTGTGGTGTAACTTCTCCTTGAATGAGACAACCTTGTTGGTGAGGAAGTGCTTTTGAGATTGAGTCCCTATATTCTCCTTTCAAAGCTTCAGATTATATCCTTAGTCATTTGTTAGTGGCCTTGACAAAAATCTCATTCAAGTTTTTTCATTGCATTGCATTCCAGACCTCAATTTTGTTCCCAGTTCTCTTTCGTTGTCGGGTGGTGCTGACGCTGGCAGTACGGGAGGAGGAGAATCTAGAGGTGGCTCTTGGAGGGGACCCCGGATGCTACATAACGATGGACCTCGGGGATTCTTCCACGGAAATCGGGGAAGAGGGGGTCCAACTAGGTTCCACCGTGATAATTCTCAACAATATAAACAGGTTTGTTTCATTACATTTGGCAAGTTAGTGGATGAATGCTAGTGGATGTAATGCTTCCCACGTTAAAATTCTGTATCTGCATGGAAGAACCTGGTAAGTGACACTTTAAGAAAATTGCATGATTTACAATAACAGGATCAGTGGCGTGCGGTGATAATTTTAGTAGGGGAAGCACTTTTGAAATCCAAGGTATAAAAACGTAAAACAGATAAAGATGATATGAATTTTCTCAAAATGTGAATATTAACCCGGGAGAGGTGGCACCTTGCATACGAACGTCACTGGTCGCGTGGGAGAAAACAGACCCCAGGAAAAATTTCCTTGCCTAAATGCCTTCTAACACTATAAACATTTATAATTCTGTATTTATGCGATTATAACTTAACTTCATTTATCGAGTACTTTGTTATTTAAAATTATTAACTCAAACGTACAAAATTTATCAATGCATTAAAGCATCTTTTTTTCTTTCATACAATGAAAAAGTGTGCATAAACTTTAATATATGAGGAATATTGATTTGAAAATGTGTCTATAGAGTTCAGTAATAATGTTTTTCACAGTCTTTACAAACAATGGATGTGATGTTCGTTCTACTGTTTTCTTACACTTTTCACATTCTCTGGATACTCTGGGGTTTAATTTCTCGGACAAATTTCACGTCTTGTTGGTTCTCTTTCTTGCAACTTGTGTTTCTTGTTTTTGCTCTGAATGCAAATATTGTATTATTTTAACTATCAGCTCTCGCGACAATCCTCGTAGAATTTTTCTCATAATAGACCAAGGGCGAATACGATCCAAACCTTCCGTCTGCAATTTTTATGTGTGGTGGGTCCTCGAAATATCAGTAATGTTTTATTCTGCTGAAAGTTGATCGTGCCTACTTCGAACGTATCACCGGAAAGGGATCCATGGGCGTTGCGCCGTGCTGACGGCTGTGCTTTTCAACACTGGTTTCCCCCATTTTCCTCGTTAGATGCCATGACTACTGCACGGAATGAGCTCACCAATGCATTTCCTTCCCGCAAGGGAGAACTGCAGAACGGTACGCAAAGAATTAATTTGTTTAAAATACTTTCTTTAACTTAATATAAACGTTTTCGGTATTATTAGGTACTTTATACTTTCATTGTATTATAATGTAGTTAGCACGTACATCAAACACTCTGAAAACGACAAAATAATAATTTTTTTCGAACTTGAAATTGCTACTAGTCGATCACAATTTAAACAGAACACAATTTAAAAGAATGCATTAAAATTATCATTCTCGCGCACTCACGAATCGACCCGACTTTTCACGAGGCATGACGAAATGCCTGCACTCTCCAAGAAGCTTCGCCGACGTCACGAGACGAATCTACACACCGTTCTGAAAACATCACTCACTTGGCTCAGCATCAGAGTCGAGTGAACAGTTTTGCTCTGGCCATAAGCAACGAATATTTCCAATATATAAAGGATTTTTTTGTATACCATCATTATAAACGACCCTTTTCGATACCCCGAATCGTGCATAATCCAGTATATTATCGCACGCTACATGACGTCATCGCCATTATTAAACGCGACATGACGTCATGACGAACTTCTACTGTTCACAGAAAGACAGATCTGTAGAACTGGTTTCAGCTTTGTTATTAACAGAGATGTCAATTCCATCTTTAATTTTCAGCATAGTCTTCAATTTTGAATGACTGCACCACAGAGATGATGTCTTACATACTGCAGACTTCAAAATAACATAAATTAGAAAATGAGAACTCGACACTAGTATTAATCATAAAAAGTATGACAAACTTACCAACTCAGATATATATGCCAGAGCAACTGTGTCGCATATAATATTTACATTATTTGTTTCCATCCACTTCCTAAATTTTATATATTCCTTCTCATACAATGCACTCGATTTTTTAGGTATTGAACTTTCTTCTGCCTTCGAGGCTTTTTCTAAAACTACCATTGGTAACGACGCCATCTTTCATTCGAATGAGCGCGTGAATCGGCTCTCCGCTGTCACAGTTGTGACGTCATAATACCAACGTCCATGTTGCCAACTATAAAACTTTACTTACACTTCGTTTCATTTATAACTTTATAATGATGTTATACCAAAAAATAGCGTATGCAACTCGTTTATAATGTTCCTTTTTTGCACTCATAAGAAAATAGTCTATTACTAAACTCACTCCTTCGTCGTTCGTTTAGTAATAGACTATTTTCTTATTCGTGCAAAAAAGGTCAACATTATAAACTAATTGCATAAACTACTATTTCTATCCTTTACTTAGGGGAATGACTCATTCCCTTCATTCCATGGAATGCACGCCACTGAACAGGATGCTATATGTTTACATCTGTGACGTGTCAAAATTTGAAGTTTCTATAAAATTGAGAAAGATGTCAATGATGTCTCTGTCTTGATGTTTTGTTTCTGTATCTTAGTTGTCATGCAAGATAATGATGTGTGAATGTATTGTGTGGGCTATCTGGGATGGGCCTCATCTGTGTCGTGGTGGCTGACATTTTGGCTAGCGTGTTGTGGCCTACCTCAGAGCCTACTGCTGAGATGTAGCAGTGAACTCTTGAGTAAGGCCACAATATGTTGACTGAAACGTCTGGCCGCGGAAGCCTATCCAATCATATACGAGTGTCTTCATTCTTGATACTGCTAATTAATAGAAAGAAATGACAAAAAAGAATTATTAGTATGTGCAATATATAACAATAAATGTATAGTCTAGTATTTCATACTTCAGTTATAGTTAAAATGTTTTCCAGATTGATGCATTTCATTTTATGTCTCATTGTGTCATGACCAAATGGAAACAACCTTCATTTATGATAATATGAAGGTTTCTTCTCCGATCTTTTCATGAAACAGATAGTCTCCCGCTATCACCGAGGGGCTTCGTCTTCTTGCGCCATACACTCAGCGGTCGAGGGACTGCACAAACTTGTCCATAGTCGCATTTGGTGAGGCATAACAGCTATATATGTAAACACCGTTGATTTTTACCCAGACAAATCCAGCTCCGGATCTCGTCATTACTTGCTGGAATGTGTTTTTTCCACAGGCCCAGATTGCCGCCTTGTTGTGGAGGTCAGATACCCACGCTGTATCATCACGGTTTCTATGCTGTTCGCATTTTATTGCTAAATCAGCCTCCCATTTCCTTACTGACTGTGCCTGGGCGACTGAGCAATGGTTGAGATTGAGTTGTATAATTCTCATTTTCTATCGGTTATTACTTTCAGCGCTTTTTGGTACGATGGACACCTATCTGCTGCACCCAGTAGCATGTCTGCCTTGTTTCCCTTTTTCTTCACAAAGCAAGAACTTTGCGTCATTTGTGCTTGCCTTAGCAAGGTGACCCTCACCATCACAATTCATGCACAAGTTGGACTGGTCATGTGAGCTTTTACATGCTTTTCTGAGGTCTCCAAAATCCAAACATCTGTAACACCTCAGGGGACCTTCGTCTCACGCTGAGCGCAGTACACCCATCCTATTCTTATTTTCCGGTTGGCCAACAATTTGTTAGCCACCGTAAAAGGAAGGCTGACTATTGCTACCTGTGTTCCACCGTAGACTGGTCTTAGAGATTTGACCACAGTAGCTGGGAGATCACTAGCTTCGGGAAGTCTGTCCACCAGAGCCCTATGCACTTCCTCTTTAGTTGTGAGCTCATCCAGGTCCTTCACCTCAATGGTCACGGTGTGAGCGCCCTCACATCGGCGTTCGATCCAAACACCATCTTTACAGAGGACTGGAAATCTGTTGTTTGGCCTCCGGCAGACCGCTCCAGTTGCAGAAGGAGATCGCCGCTAGCTGTCTTCCGGATGTGCATGACATTCTCGCCCAGATTCTTAAGCTCAGGTTCAGCTTTCATTTTTTTAGAATGCCCGCGTACGTCAGCGCGTCGTCCTTCTTCTTGATCATCTGGTCTGGGTCGCCTTTTCCGCGTTTTAGAACGCCTACGTGTTCTCTTCTTAAGAGTCACCACCTGCTACTCGGGCTTTTCTCGTGCCACTTCGGGCTTTTCTCGTGGCATTTCCGGAGAGGGTGTTTCTACCCGGATTTTATCTGCGTTTTTCACAGTCTCCTTCCTTACCTTGGCCACCTGGGAGCTCCGGTTTCGCGAAGGATCACTTCTCGTTATGAACACTCCCGCAGCCACCTTCTCAGGGGACGTCTGAGTGCACTCTTCTTTCGCAGTAAGTTTGGCGCACTGAGGATCTGCGCTGGATGATCCTCCTTTTTGGTGCTACTACCTTGTTAAAGTGCGTCTGAATCGAATACGCCAATTTCTTGATCTCACCATAAACATTATGGCGAGGCTTAACAAAATTAAGCTCGGTTATTTTCTTCTCAAGGCTACACAATGCCTGTTGCTTCCCAAGATCATCACTTCTAGCGACAGATACTACAGCAGCCAAGTGGTCCACTGCTGAAGTACTGCGGTCACTGGTTGACGACGCCTGGGAGCCCGCTTGCTCACTCCCAAAAGACGCCGGTACTGGGGATCCAGGCCACTGCACCGTAGACTGAGATCCCAAAAGACCTTCCATATTAGTTTTTTGACTGTGTCACTTTTTGACGGGGTGTCCTTCCCCGTCTGTTGGTCCGTGAGAGGTATTTTAATTGCCTCTTGACCTCTATATTTAGAGATTCCTCCCCTGTCCGGCACCCGGGGACACGTCGCTTAGGGGTTAGAGGCTCTCCCGACTTCACCCTTTAACCTGGGCCAGGGTTGTACCCAACCAGACCGTATCCCGACATTCTTTCGGGGCCCTCCAGTACGGCGGTTACATGCCATTCTAACAGTGGCTTGCCAGAACCCCCTTCTCTCGTTGTTGGTCGACCCGTACCGCCGAAGGGACTAGTTACCACAACCTTAATACGGGTTACTTGACTCGACAGGGTCCACCTCTTGAAGGTGAGAGCGGAATTGGATGGAGAGGCTAGGAGACTCTCTTCAGCGAGTCTTGTAATCGCATCACATCCCCTTGGACCCCTATGTGTGTGTGTGTGTGTGTTTGTGTTTGTGTTTGTACTGTATGTGATTTTTTTTATTTAGATTTGGTCCATGCATTTCTTTGACAGGAGAGATCTTACACAAAAACAAAAGTAAAAAGGCATCCAATGTCACGAAATTATTCTTCTAGACCATGGAATAAGGAGGATGCTGCAAAAGCATTGGCTACAGAAACAGCGCATACGAAGGGGTTGAAAAATGAAAGTCTGATAATAAGGTTTCCTGATCCAGAATTAACTAAGGAAATAGTGAAAAACTTCTATCCTGGAATTGAAAATGTTTATTTTCTAGTTCCAAGTAGTCCCAGGTATGTGCAAAATATTGCTCTTCTGTTTGATTTACAGCACTTAGGAATTGCATTTAAAAAATTTTGTATAATCCTTTATCTAAACTAATTTTGTGGCAAGTACTTTACACTTTTATATTTATTTTGTTCATGCTATATTTGTCACTGATTTTTGTTCTATTTAGTTTCTTTTGTACTGTAGGTATTGTTTTGTTCAGTTGGCAAAAAATGTTAATCCTGATGCAGCAATTGAAGAGCTCTCAAAAATAAAATTTGGAAATGGGAAACTTTTAGTTGAAAAAAAATTTTCAAGGAAAGAAAAAGATCTTAAACCTGAATCAATTGATCCTTATACGTAAGTTTCTTTAAAAATCTTAAAGAGTTTTATTATCCTGACTGCATAAAAATATTTTGTTTTAACTTTGATGATTTACTCTTGGTATCTTTTTTTTCCCTTTTGAACAATCAAAGTACAAAATTTGTTCAAACAAAGTTTTATTGAATAATTTAATTATTATTGAATGAAACGTTTATTGAAAAAACAATCGTCCTTTGTCCAAAAACAAAAAGTATACTTGAGGGTAAAATTATTAAAAACAAACCTTTTTTATTCTACCACATACACCTCGTTAACTTCAATAATGACTTTAAGTTGTGCATGTCAGTGGGTCAGTTTCATTTTTGTGCAGGCGCGGCTCGTCATTAAAGGATGAAAGGCGGAGCCTCTCCTAGAGAAATTGCCCTCCAAAAGAAATTAAAATATGTTTAAAAATGTATTTATTAATAATGGATTTCTGAGTTGTATTATGTAACAATCATATCAAACTTTTTCTTTGTCGATGCGTTAACGGCCGTCCGTAACGCATGTAAAGCTGTTGGCAGGGAAGAGAGAAGCGTTAGGTTCCCACTTCATTCCGCCATGAGGCCTATGTAAAACGAGGACTCGTGACGTCATGCATTTACGGCACAGGCTTACCGGCGAACAAAAGGCTGCAGTCAGGCGGCCTTCAAGGGCGGGGGTGTAGGGTCTGAAGGAGGGTGTGCTCACCAGATGGCATTACTATGCAGTTCAGCGACTAGCATTCCGCTTCAACTAGTTTTCCCGAAATGCGGTAGGAGCGCTACTTCTTAGTCAGACTTCTTATTATTATACTGCGATTTATTTAACTATGCCCCTGACAGGAGTCAGCTGTTTTGCTACCATCCAATCGGAAGCTTATATTTCGCTAAAGTGACGTCACAGCTGATTCCTGTCAGGGGCAAAGTTACAAAAATCGCAGTATAATAGAAATACAATACAGGAAATGCAACGCCCCATAGCATAATGTAATGCAATGCTATGCATTTGCAGCCTTCCCCGTTCATAAAACCACGAGCCGCGACTGTTTTTGTGTGTGGTTGTGTATTTTGGTCAAACCTGGCTTGTGAAATTTTTGTTCACTAAAACCAATGTCCCTCCCTCCTTTTCCAATCTCCCATGATTCCACCATGATTCTACTAAGGAACCACCGTCAGGCATCACATCGAGTGGAATGTATTAGAATGACTCAGTCACATGAATTATCTTCTACTATCATGGTAGTCATCCAGGTGGATCAAAAGATTTTACTCCTTCCTTTCTCCAGTTTTCATAGCTCCAGAAATATTAATTGAGAAAAATTACACACTGCCCTTCTGAGGCAACATACACATGACTATGCTTTTGGATATGAATGAATGGAAGTTCTGTGGAGCTATTGTAGTTTGTAAATGAAGCAAATCATAATTAATGTACTACAATGACTTTGCAAACTCTTGCTGATAAAATAAATGTGCGAAACTAAATTTTTCACCATATCAGTGTGAATACAAAACTTTTGATCTTGTACAATGTACTTTAAGAACTACGCATTCCCTACCGAATCAACACCTATTGAAAATTAATGGAGCAACCTGTAGCAGTATTCAGACTAGTGGTGCTTCAGAATGGCACGGACTTTTGTGTCCTTATCTCTTCTGTCTGAGCGGTTTTCTGTTTGCCCCACCTCTTCTCATCTGCCATTTTTTGGCTCCTAATACACATTTTTACTTTCCCGTATACGTACGTATACACGGAGTGATATACGTAGTATAGGGAAAGTTATGTAATGCTGCGCGAAAAAATGGCCAATTTTCGGCGGAAAAATATTAATTGCCGGGCTGTGAAAACGAATAAGTGGATAAAACCAGTTGCTAAATTAAGAAAAAAAAATCTCCTCACACGTGGTGTAGCCAGAAACCCTGTTTTCTAGGTCCTTGATACCAAAAACCCAATTGAAAGGAAAACGTCCGTCCGTCCGTCTGTGAACACTGCTAGCGCCTAAACCATACGTACGATTTCTTCCCAAATGGACATTCCCCGATCGATCTGATTCTAGTCGAAGCTTTGAGATTTTGAAAAAGTTTCTTCAAAATTTGGGGGTACTTTATATGAAGCCCCCCGGGGATTTTCAAAATTTTCTCAAAAACGGCTCCAAATTTTTTCTTTAAATTTCTTGTATGAATAGAGTAAAATACACTTTTTTACATGGCATAGGTCCGATTTTCACGTACAGCTCTTAATTTTCAAAAATTGTGAAAGTTTGAATTTTTTTCCGCGTCTTTCTCCAACTACAAAATTGAAGATAGAAATTTTTTCTTAAAATAAAATTTGTTCTTCATGTTGAGTTCTTTAATAAAGGTCATATAAATGTTTTTCAAAATGTTGGTAGTTTTCGTGCAATATTGCGTGCAATATGTGCAATTTTAAAAAATTACAAAAACAAAATTTTCTCAAAAACGGCTCCAAATTTTTTCTTTAAACTTTTGATAGGGATAGTGGTAAATATGCTCTATCAATGACATAAAAGCCATTTTGGTCTATCGGTTGGTTTTTTCAAAAATACCAAAAATGTAAATTTTTTTACTTGTGTCTCACGTCGTTAATATTTACATTATCGGCGATTTTTTCACATTATTATATTTACGAGTATATATGCTTTAAATAATGTCAAGTAAAGTTTCTCGAAAACACAACCGTTTTCTGTGAAAAGTAGCTCAAATTTCGGCATTTTCAGAAATGCTCAAACACCATTTTCTAGTATATGGCTGCAAATTTTTTCTTGAAACTTTTGTAACGGATAGTGATAATTACACTCTTTAATATGATGTAAAGTTTATTTTGAGTTATTTCTTTGTTTTTTCAAAAATTACATAATTGTAATTTTTTTGAAAGATCTCTCACATCTTTAATACGCACATTACCAGCAATTTGTAAACATTATTATATTTGTGAGTGTAAGTGCTTCAAATAACTTCAAATAAAGTATTTTGAAAACTCAAAAATTTTCTGTAAAAATGAGCTTCAAATTTCGCATTTTTAGTAGTGCTAAAATGCCATTTTCTCTTAAACGGCACATAATTTTTAAAAGAAAATTGCCATTTACGGCTAGGTTTCTGTGTTCTTTAATATTCTAAAATTAATATTTTCGTTCTACGAATAGGAAATCAAAAAATTAAGAAAATTACCAAAAAAAATGTACTTTTGGCGGTGATAGATGGTAGCTGGCAAGAAAGAGTATGTCGCAATTGCAAATAGCTAGCGAAGACTCAAGGAAAAACTAATACGGGAAAGTCTGTGCCATTCTGTAGCACCACTAGTTTTTTATGCTTTCTCAATTTTTCCCTGGATTTCTAATAGTAGAATTGACACTTCACTTCTAGTATTAGAAAAGGGAAAAAGTGATTTTTAATAAAATGATATTGAGTGTTTCTGAATATGGGCAGTTTGAAGCTCATTTTCATTCTAAACCTTCAAGAAACTATATGTCATCATTTGAAGCACTTGTACTCACAAATAAAATAATGTAATAAACACAAAGTCTACAAGGTAGACTTTGTGGTAATAAATCCCTGGTAATGTAAAATTAATGATGTGGAAGATACTTCAAAACATTTACATTTGTGTAATTTTTGAAAAGGCAAAAGTCTACATTGTAATGGTGTTTATGTTACTTTATACAGTGCATTTATGCTGTCCACACAAACAATTTGAAGAAAAAATTTGTGTACGTCGTTTTTAAGAAAATGACAGTTGAGTTTTTCTGAAAATGGGTAATTTTGAGCTCATTTTCGCAAAAAACTTTTGAGGTTTCAAGAAAATTAATAAATAATCATTTAAACCCCACCTTTTCACAAATGCAGAAATGTATAAAACCATCTATAATGTAAATATTAACAGCATGAGATGTACTTAAAAAATATATTTGTGTAATTTTGAAATAAATCAAAATGGCATCAATGTTATGTTATTCAGTGGATTTAGCACCATCTGTACAATCAATTATCATTTACAGTGATGAGTCCTTACAATGATGGAATTTGCATAATAAGGACTATAAACATATTTCATTAATGAACAACTTTGAATTAAAGTGAGTTTAAGTCGTAGAAGACGTTAACTTTGAGTTTAAGATGTTAACTTTCAGTTTAAGACGTATTGGAGGGGTTTAGGAAGCCATGTGTTGAAAACAGGTGATAATTACATCTTAATTTCAGACTATGTATAAAAAGATTCTTTGTAAAATTATCACATATTAGTGTATTTTTGTTGTGCATTGTAGGTTGTATATTGGAAATTTGCCAGCAAATGTAAATGTTGCGACTATAAAACAGAAATTTCCTACTGCTTCAAGAGTCGATGTTGGATTTGCCCAAAGAATGAAATGGACAAGGTATAATTTATTTTCAAATGATAGGTTGTTGAACAATTGACTAACTAACATTTACTCCTTTATTTTATTTTTCATTATTTGTATTATTTGGTTATTTATTTATTAACTAAAATTGTATTATTTATGTTTTAGATATGCCTTTATTTGTTACTCCTCAGTTGATGATGCAATACAGGCCTTCACACTCAATTATGACTTAATTCTGGAATCAAGAAGCCTTATAGTAAGATTCCGAAGAGTCCAAGGACCCTTAAGTTTGCATGGACGGAGTCGACAACAAAAGCCTCCAAAGGTTTGTACTTGTTTAACTTTCCATCATAACATGTTAACATTTTATTAGAAAGTAGCCTACTGGGGTGTCTAGTGCAAATGTTTTACAGTTATTATTACTTTAAAAGTACCCTCTGTGATTTTGTGAACTAATATAAATACTTTTTATAATAAGATTTTTATGTGTTTTTGAAAGAAAGAAAAAAAATCTTTCTCTTATCAATCAATCCTGAAAAAAATTAAAAACTTAATTTACCTTGAATCTTATATTTTTCTTATCTCATTATCCTCCATGATCAACTCAAACTTGAGGTAAACTTAGAGAATTGTTTGACTTTATTACCTTCACATTCTTAACATATTTCAGTAGACTCCCGAGTATCTGGTTCGCGATTATTCGGCTTCCATATTATCCCTAGTTTTCTTTTATCGTTGTTAAATGGGGAAAAAATTACATTGCCAAGGCATTAGAAGCGAGGGTCTGTTTCGATCCTCCTGTGTATCGTGTGCAAAATACAAGTTGTGACTGGAAAAGAGCAACGTTCTGCTCCTTGTTCATTGTTTCGTCAGTGTGTAGCACAGTACGCTTGCTGCAGATTATAACTGTACTGTATTGGAAATTCTTCTTGGGATATGCGTAATGTTTTTTTTTAATGTACTACAGTACTGTATTGTAACGTACTCTCCACACATACAACTGCCGGGGTATGGGCGCCACGCCATATTTGCAAGCAGCCGTGGACACGATGCTCCAACTTACCTGCTTAGCCGATCTTCGACAGCAGCCTAAGATTTTAGTGGCATCGCTCTCGGTAGAGCTAGAAGAAACCTTCAGGGCGGGTTAGATTGAGAAGGACACGTTTCAGAATCAGATATGCATACTGGCCAATGGCAAATGAAATACAGCTGTTCGAATAATGTGATTCCAGATGGGACCCCCACTTCATTTCTCAGGAGGTGACTATGATGAAACAATACAGTACATCCATTTCCAACATCTCTCGGCATGAATGTCAAAAAAAGAAATAAATGATCAAGTAAAATGGCCTTGCATTAAAAGGGATCTCTTCTTTCTTGACGTGATTTTACAGTTTTCACTGGTCTTTAGTTTTCTCTGGTTTACACTTTGACGAGATCTTTGTCACTCACAGTTTTCTGTTAATGAGGCGATTTTTACTTATGTCGAGTCTCGTGAATCAGCTGTTGTCCAGAGAGTATAAGTCGTCAGTGTGGAGGGGGAGTCGCGCTGGTCTATACTTGGGTTTTTCGTCTTTGGCGCACCACGGTCACGGACGAAAAATGGAGAGGAAAGGCTTTCTCCAATAGGGAGCTATATATGCACTACTATGTTGTGACGTGGAAGTTCCCTATTGGAGAAAGCCTTCCCTCTCCATTTTTCGTCCGTGACCGTGGTGCGCCAAGAACGTAAAACCCAAGTATAGCGCAACTGGCGCGCCGAGAGGACGGCCACCGGAGACACGGCCATCTCTAGACAGTTAAAGAGAGATTCATGTAAGAACAAGCAATTTTGACAGCTAGTGCTGGCAACATAACCGAAGTTTCTGTGGTCGTTGTGTCCTTGATCCCATTGAACTCTCCTTCCTCAATTCGTTCCTTTGGAGTTGGCTAACTTGTTAATGGTTTCGACGCTTCCTTTTGTGATGTCCTCGTCCGACGAAAATATAGTGCGCCACGAGAAATAATTGAAATTAGGAAGTGCAGTGCTATGTGCTCTTCTGTAAAAATGTATTTATTTTATACACATTATATGGAATTTACTTTTTGTGTGATAAGTATTATGTTTATTTTAAAACCGAATCTTGAATGTAAGGTGCGTACTGGTGCACGTGTTTCTGAACAGCTGCCGCGGCGGAGGGATACTTCTCTGAATTTACATGTGATGTTCACTTGTTTAGCGAACTGTCACTTTTGCTTGTTCTTACGTGAATTCTTCTATACTAGAGACGGTCGTGCCGGAGGCTATTGTGCTCCTCTGGGGCCCACAAGGCCGGGAGGTTGGTTGGCGGTGCAGCGGTCAGGGCCGGATTTCTAAATAGGCTGAGTAGGCTGCAGCGTAGAGCGGTAAAGTTTTAGGGGCGGCAGTTTGGCAATTTATTCAAATTGATTTTCAATTACGCAAAACATAGTCATTTCCATTAAAGTATAAAAATGTGTTTAAACTAGAGGTGCTACAGAATGGCACAGACTTTCCCGTATTAGTTTTCTATTTCCTTGGGTCTTCGCTAGCTATTCGGAATTGCCACAAACTCTTTCTTGCCAGCTGTCATCTATCACCGCCAAAAGTACATTTTTTTGTCATTTTCTTAATTTTTCGGTAATTGGTAGAACGAAAATATTAATTTTAGAATATTAAAGAACACAAAAATCTAGTCTTAAATGGCAATTTTCTTTTTAAAAAAAAGTGTGCCGTTTAAGAGAAAATGGCGTTTTAGCGCTACTAAAAATGAGAAATTTGAATCTCATTTTCACAGAAAAGTTTTGAGTTTTCAAAATACTTTATTTCAAGTTATTTGAAGCACTTACACACACAAATATAATAATGTTTACTAATTGCTGGTAATGTGCATATTAAAGATGTGAGAGATCTTTCAAAAAAATTACAATTATGTAATTTTTGAAAAAACAAAGAAATAACTCAAAATAAACTTTACGTCATATTAAAGAGTGTAATTATCACTATCCGTTACAAAAGTTTCAAGAAAAAATTTGCAGCCATATACTAGACAATGGTGTTTGAGCATTTCTGAAAATGCCGAAATTTGAGCTACTTTTCACAGAAAACGGTTGTGTTTTCGAGAAACTTTACTTGACATTATTTAAAGCATATATACTCGTAAATATAATAATGTGAAAAAATCGCCGATAATGTAAATATTAACGACGCGAGACACAAGTAAAAAAATTTACATTTTTGTAATTTTTGAAAAAAACCAACCGATAGACCAAAATGGCTTTTATGTCATCGATAGAGTACATTTACCACTATCCCTATCAAAAGTTTAAATAAAAATTTGGAGCCGTTTTTGAGCAAATCTTGTTTTTGTAATTTTTTAAAATTGCACATATTGCACGCAATATTGCACGAAAACTACCAACATTTTGAAAAACATTTACATGACCTTTATTAAAGAACTTAATATTCAGAACAAATTTTATTTGAAGAAAAAATCTCTATCTTCAATTTTGTAGTTGGAGAAAGACGCGGAAAAAAATTCAAACTTTCACAATTTTCGAAAATTCAGAGCTGTACGTGAAAATCAGACCTATGCCATGTTAAAAAGTGTATTTTACTCCTATTCATACAAGAAATTTAAAGATAAAATTTGGAGCCGTTTGTGAGAACATTTTGAAAATCCCCGGGGGACTTCATATAAAGTACCCCCAAATTTTGAAGAATCTTTTTCAAAATCTCAAAGCTTCGACTAGAATCAGATCGATCGGGAAATATCCATTTTGAAAGAAATCGTACGTATGGTTTAGGCGCTAGCAGTGTTCACAGACGGGCAGACGGACGTTTTCCTTTCAATTGGGTTTTCGGTATCAAGGACCTAGAAAACAGGGTTTCTGGCTACACCACGTGTTAGGGGATTTTTTTTCTTAATTTAGCAACTGGTTTTATCCACTTATTCGTTTTCACGGCCCGGCAATTAATTTTTTTCCGCCGAAAATTGGCCATTTTTTCGCGCAGCATTACATAACTTTCCCTATACTACGTATATCACTCCGTGTATACGTACGTATACGGGAAAGTAAAATGGTGGTAGATTCAATTCTTTGTCGAGTTGTCTATTTGAAATGAACCAGGGAGCATTTGTTGCTATTCGGAGGAATTTCTTCTGCAGCACTTGAATTCTATTTATGTTTGTTGGTGAGGCATTTATTCATATTGGGTACGCATAGAGCATGAGCGGTCTAATTATTGTTTTATATAAGGCTATTGCATTGTTTAATGATAGTTTACTTTTATTATTGAGTAAGGGCTTTAGTTGGATTAACTTTATATTAGTGAGTTTTATCTTTTCGGTTATGTGGGTTTTCCAATTTAGTCTGGTGTCGAAATTTAGACCAAGGTATTTGATGATTTCGTTTTGTGGGATGCATGGGATTGTGTTATTATTTATATGGAGTGGGGCGAGGGTGGTGCAGCCCGGGGCGCGTCGCTGGGCCTATTGTAAGAATGCGGGAAGCGTCCCTTTCTTCGAGCGTTGTTACGGGATCCGCGTGGCCGAAGTAGGCTAGCTCTGAGCGTGTGTGGAGAAATTCCTCGGCTAATAGCGAAATGCTGACGCGCGTGCAGAACAGTCGTTGTATGGGACGCTGAGAACCGCTTGTGGGCGGTTGAAAAGCGGTGGTGTCGCCGGTGGGGTGCGGTCACACGCGAGACGCCTCCTGCGGCGGGCGACCCGTGGGCGGCGAGGGTTGGAGCCGTCGCCGCGTGGCAGCTGCGCTCCGCGGAGAGGGAGGCTGCGTCTGAGGAGATAGCTTCTTGTGCTTGTGCTCTGTTTGCCCAAAATCAATGTTCGTTTTTATTACTGCTGTTTGGTAAAATTGTTTCTTAACAACATTTGCGTTTCATATATCAATTCCAATTCATTTCATATCGAACTATGTTTAAAAAGTAAATACTTTATTGAGGGAAAATTTTTCTTTTCGCAGAAACGCATAGAAAGTGAAGAAGAAGATGATTATTATGATGATTGTGAGGATGACTCTGAGGATGACTCGGATGACTCTGATGACTCTGAGGATGACTCGGATGACTCTGGTGACTCCGAGGAGGATGAGGATGACTGGTGACGATTATTAATTAATTGTGAGGGAAATAACTTGTAATGTGCTTAGACAGTGAGATTGTAGTTCATTAACAAAAAAATATCATGATTGCCTTTTTTATCACAAGACTTTTCAATGCAAAATATTAATTAAATTGAACATGCTTATTTTTAATGAATTTATTTGTTTGCATAAAACAGAAATTCAAAGCCTTTTCAATGATTTTTTGTTTCAGATATCTTGACGACTGTTTCAACAAATAGATGCACGAATTCAGGACTTGGATTGATCTTTCCATTGAGCGAGATGTAATGAAATTGTCCTTTTTAATTACATATGTTGAATTTTGGAGTAATTGGCACATAATAAGTGCTTATTACAATTCCTATCTTCATGTATAAAAGAAAGAGACTTCATTAGAAGAAATAGGATTTAATTTTTACACAAAAGCCATCCCACAATTGTAAACATATTGGAAAGTGATGTATATGTGTATTGTTTAAAAGTGACTGAATACACATAGAGAACAGTGAATATCGTCTTTAATGTGTTCTTCAGTTTCCTTTCTGTGGTTATGATTAGTTGGTCAACAATTTTGTTTATTATTTTTTTTTTAATATTCTATAATGTTTGAATTACAATTATTTTCCAAGTTTACTCATTTTTTATTGGAATGAAATGTTTAATTGCAGAGAAAGTACCTTTAGAGAATTAAACAGTGGTTCACAAAGAATATAGAATGTTATTGTCCCTGTATACAACTAATGTAAGATGGAATTCTTAATGTATGGTTGAATGCTTACATTAAAATAATGTTATATATAACTTCGATAGAGAGGTATTTTAATGTGAATTTTGTTCAGTAGCTACAAAATGCAGTTATATCTCCATATATCGATGTTGCTTTCTTTTCTTCAAGGAAATGTAATTTATCAATTTTGAAATAAATTGCTGTCTTAGACAACTTGTGAGATATATTACAGTGTATTACAGTGTTAACCCTTTGACATGTGGCCTGGGTCGGGTGCAGCAGTGTTCTGAGGTGGGTGAATGAAATGAAGCAGTGGCTCCAGACAGCATCTTGTTGCAAAGGGTAGAAGTCTTTTACATCTAGAAATTGAAACCTGCAAATAAGAGTAAAAGGAAAGCTGTTTAAGAAAGCATTCCCCATCAGAGGGTAAAAAAATTTAATAACAACTTGAAATTAACTTAAAAAAATGTATTAATTAATTTGCATATACCTGTATTTAAAAGTATGTAGCTCTTTCATTGGTGACCAAATGATGCTTATATACTTTACTGATTTTACAAATTATTATTATTTATTTATTTGGTTGAAAACCAGTAAAAACTGTATAAGAAGGTACAGGGGAAGAGATTATATGTGCACATTTTCTTGAGGCCCAAAACAAAAGTAAAAGTTTAAAAAAAACGTGAAATTAGCAACATTTGAAAAACTAGAAAAAGAATTTTAAAAAATTATTATTTTGGAATAATAGAAATTAGAAAAATGTTTGTTCCCGAATTAGAAAATCAATTTCAATGGTAAATGACCTGCTGATTTAATTTTTCTGCCTTGCTAACAAAATAGTAACGAACATTAGTTTTACTCCTACCACTAGGAGCAAAAGGAGTGTTCAACAAAACATGCGCACAGTGAAGCTACATAGTTTCAGTCATCTTTTTTCCTGTATGTAGATCCACTTCCTCATTATTGAGTTGACAGAATGAAAAAGACTTATCACAAACTTCCATAATGTTGATAAGTTTTTATGAAATCAATAACAAAAGTGAATGTTCTGGTTCTATTGGAACTTACTTCTTCTCAACATCATTCTTTTCACTCATGTAGCATTGGAACAAAAGTATTATGAATTCAAGATAGTGGAGAATCCTGAAAGAGCCAAGACTTCAATAAATAGGTTTGGGGCAATTTAAACTTTACTCTCATTTGAGACTGTATTTTTTTTTAAATTTGTTGCATCTACAATTGACGCAATGCATCTCTAAACCTTTTAGGGCATTGAGCACTTTACTTGAGAGTAATCCTCCATTAACCAGTGCGCTTAGGAGTAATCCAGCCATTACGTGAATATGTCATTATGTCACATCTCATCATAGTTGTCAAGGGGACTGCCAGGTTGCATCTCCATGCATGTGTTTCTCTTGCATGCCCCTGCGTCACTACCCATCAGCCAGAATTGTGAAGGAATTAGGATTGAGGTAGGGTTTAGGACACTTCACAGGGGTTGGACTAGCCCTTGTGAAGCAGTGAAACTGGTTTTGTTGGAACAAATTTTACATGAGATCGACGGGAATTGAACCCGGACATCCTTGGTGAAAGGCAAGTAACTTTACTCTGAGCCACCAGGAAGTAGAATTGCACCCCCCTCCAACACACAATTTTTTTTTTATGAAAATGCTAATCGGACATTTTATAAAACTAAAATATGTGTATATAAAGTTGCCTGATGTGTATGTTAATGTCTAAATCGAGTTACTTCCCAAAATAGCCAGTTATTGCACACTACAGGGGAATAAAATCCAAAGTAGGACAACTTCAAACCATACTTCAGGCCATAGCCCAGACAAAGTGCTCATTAGTCAATGGAAGGTGGTGTGTCTAGATTACGTACAATACAATAAAGTGATGAGGAATAGCAGATAACATGAAATAAACCGGGATCAGTCAGCTAGAGAGAAATTTTTAATGTTAGCAAGAGAGTAAGTGTGTAGTTTCAAGTTCTGGTGTGTTAGTTGTAAATTTCTATTTATACGATACAACCTATCCTAATTTGACTGTATACCTCAGTTGATGCTTCAATATGTATTTCCAAGCTGAGTCAAGATTCTGGTCTACACAGTTTTTATAAAGAACCTTGAGTGTTGCATTTTCCCTACACAACAACACGGTTTCATCCCAGGAAGATCCACATCCACAAATTTACTCCATTCGCTAGATATATGAGCCAAAGAATTGGATCAGAAAGCTAGTCGACGTCATTTATCTGGATTATGCTAAACCTTTCGATAAAGTACCACATAAACATCTCATTCACAAACTCTCATCTTTGGGTATATGAGGCAAACTTCTAAAGTGGATTCTGGAATATTTATCAGATAGGACATTCCAGATAGCGATTGGAAACACGCTGTCGAGACCCCATGCCGTTACAAGTGGTGTGCCCCAAGGCTCAGTTCTGGGCCAGATACTATATGTCCTGTCTATTTGTGACCTAGGTAACGAACTGTCCTCAAACTGGAACTGCTATGTGGACGACACCAAACTTTTTTCAAATCCACTAAAAAACTATCAGACATTGCAAAATTACCTCACCAATGTGTTGAGATGATCGGAATCCTGGTTGTTGCCTTTATATCCCGATAAATGTAGAGTCGTCCATCTAGGAAGAAATAACTCAAATTTTAGTTATACCATTAAAAATCGCATCCTCAATTGTACGACAGAACAAAATGATCTTGGTGGTCTTATCACTCAAAATTTGAAATGGGATAGCCAAGTGTCTGCCATTACCAAAAAAGCCAATAAGCTACTACACCTGATTAGAAAGACATTCTCCACATTGCGTCCATCTAAGGTAAAACTTATCTATACAATGTATAGCAGGCCTATACTGGAGTACGCTAGTGTGGTTTGGTCCCCCTATTATCAGAAAGATAAAAAACATTGATAAAGTACAAAGGCAGATTACCAAGATCCCTAGAGAACCACGTCAATTCGATTATCAAGGAAGATGGAGAGAAATATCACTTCTAACATTAGAACAGAGAAGAAATAGGAGTGATATTGTAGAAACGTTTAAAATCTTGAATGGATATTATAACATTCCTGAATTGAACAACTTCTTCACTAAAGCCACGGAATCTAGGCTTAGAGGACACACAATGAAACTGTTGAAAGAAAGGACAAGGACAGGACAATGCTCTCATTTTATTGTAAACCGAGTGGTAAACACATGGCATACACTTCCTGCACTACTTTCCACTCTACGAAAACGTTTCATTATATAACTTTATTACACTGATGTAATGATATGTGTACAACAGCTTGTTGCTACCACCATTAATAAATAAATAAAATAGTTTGTAAAACATTTTTGTGCCAAAATACTTCTCTCAAACAGACAAGACACATTGCACTTGGAAACTTGCTTTTCTTTGGCCTGCATTGGTTAATGTCAACAACCAGATGAAGTCTAAAATGATTGTTATTTGTCATTCAGTTTTACCCCAACCATCTGGCAATTGTGCAATTTAACTGACTACTAATATCAATCATATTTTGGATTTAAGCCATAATTATATGTAATGTCTGCTATCTATCTGGGATACCTGTATTTACACAAACATTTATACAAACTTTGTTTTAACTCTGGCAACAACAAATGAGGTGAAACTAGAATTATGCAGTTGGGTATTCTGAAAATCTTATCTTACACTGTTTTGTAAATTAGCCCCTTTATCTGTTTTTTGTTCAGCAAAAACTTCTACAATTTGTTCTTTAAAGCTGTCGTTTCAGCGAAGTTAATCCAGCATGACACTTCTCAATACCCAGTCTTCTGAAATGTCAGATCCTGATATTTCCCAGTTAATTTCTTAGGAATTTCTTTACTCTCTTTAATGTAATCATATATTCCTTTCATCATAATGCTGTAGGCACAGGGGAGTTGTATCAAATGAACAGTCACTTGATAACTTTTTTCTAGACAAATTTGTCCTAAAAATTCTTCAGCAACAAATCTGCTGGCATGTATTTTTGCATTATCAGTGTATACATTTGTCAGTGAATATCAAAGAATGGATATATTTTTATTAGGAAAGAAAACTTTTCTGAATGAAAGGATGCCTTGCTGATGGAAAATTGTGTTTCATCAAGAAATTCAATACAATGGAAGTTTAAAAAATGTTGAAATCTATATTCCATTTGAGTCACTACTCAATCAATAATTTTAAAAGAAACAATTATGAGTCTTAAATAATTCTGATCCTGAAAGTTCATGTCTGCTTTGATGCAAATTTCAATAGTCTATTCATATGTAACACTGCATATTACAACTTATCTCTACTATTTCTGTCTATAAGGCATATTACTTGCCTCATGATTCCACATTGTTGAGTGAAAACTGCATTTTAATATTGTGAACCATTTAGAAGTTATGGGAGTGGCCAATAGACAGTGGAACATTCTCTATAAAACTAAATCTTAAGCTTCATTAATTGTTTCAGAAAGAAAACACAAAAATCACACAAACAACTCACTCTACTTTCCCACAATGTTAGGTGAGGAGGTGAATTTGCCTGGCCAGGATGTGGACGTGCAATGTGGTAGAAGTCTGTGCATGCTGGGAGCCTAGTAGGCTCCTTGCCCAGTGTGAGAAGGAGAGAGCACGGCAGAGCCAGCTTGTGCCTATCCACTGGTGGGCTCCCCGCTCACCTACCAGCTCTGCTAATTTCCTCACAGCAGGGGAAAAGGAGTCGCAAAAATTTAATTTTCTTAAAACTATTCAGTAAAAAATATTGAAAAAATGGCACTCATAATGACATATTTTGTTGAAATATAATTTCGGTATTCTAAGGCTCCCAGAGCTTCACCACTAGTTACTAGTATATTGCTCTGACCCCTCCTTTTCAAAAGATTATTTTGTTGTTTCAGAACCCTTCTTACACATTTGAATTATACTTCCTCTTTGTTAATGAAAGGAATAATGCATTTCAAATCAAAGAAAATTTTAATACCCAGAAACTAATATGATATAAAGCTGGTCTTCAACCTCAGTTCTGCAGAACCTAAGGTTTCCCTGGAACCTTGACAGGGGTTCTGCAAGTGATAACAATTTGTTCAGTCAAAACACATGTAAAATGGAAATCATCTATGCAAGAAATTTTTCTTGTAAGAACAGGGTAGTGGATTGTCTTATTAAAATATTAAATTAATATAATATTAAAGCAAAAATTACAATATTAGTACAAATCTGATACAAAGAGGCAGTTAATTGGAGATAATTAATATAAATAAATGTTTATGGATAAAAAATTTTGAAATATGGTAAAAATCACTTCCTTCAAATGAATTTATGTCATCAAGTATGACTGATGGAGCCAAGGCATTGCTTGGTAAATTGAATGGTGTAGTTGCATGCATGAAATGAACAAATCTCAACATGTGAAGTACTTACAGTTGTCTTCATCAACAAGCTCTTGCAATGAAGAAAATGCCAGAAGAGCTAAAAGATGTACTTCATGATTGTGTTGAAATTGTAAATTTTATCAAATCAAGGCCATTAAATTCAAGACTTTTCAAATTATTGTGTGAAAGTATGGGAAGTTTATGTAAAACACTACTCTTGCTCACACATCTGTTGGTTATCTCATGGAAAAGTGTTAGCAAGATTTTCTGAAAAAGAAATAAGAATGTTTATATTTACGAGGGTCCTTCAAGAAAACCATGGCCTCAAAGGGTTTCTAAAAGTGTAAAAATTTGAATACCCCTGATATAAAGGAAAATTGTTTATAAAAAATAATGCTAATAAATGTGTGAAACTTCTGATGCATTGAAGTTAATTATGTGGAGGTCTGACTGAGTTGTAAAGCAATATTAACTAATGGTACTACAGAATGGCACAGACTTTCCTGTATTAGTTTTTCCTTGGGTCTTCGCTAGCTATTCAGAATTGCCACATACCCTTTCTTGGCAGCTGCCATCTTTCACCGCCAAAAGCATATTTTTTTTCCCCCTTCTTCTTCTTAATGTTTTGGTTTCCTATTGGTAAAATGGAAATATTAATTTTAGAATATTAAAGAACACAAAAACGTAGTCCTAAATGGCAATTTCCTTTTAAATATTATGTCTCGTTTTAAACAAAATTGCGTTTTATCACTACTAAAAATGCGAAATTTGAAGCTCATTTTCACAGTAAAGTTTTGAGTTTTCAAAATACTTTATTTAAAGTTATTTAAAGCACTTGCAGTCACAAATTAAATAATCTTTACAAATTGCTGCTAATGTGCATATTAAAGATGTGAGAGATCTTTCAAAAAAATTACATTTATGTAATTTTTGAAAAAACAAAAAAATAACTCAAAATAAACTTTACGTCATATTAAAGAGTATAATTATCACTATCTGTTACAAAAGTTTCAAGAAACAATTTGCAGCCATATATGAGAAAATGGTGTTTGAGCATTTCTGAAAATGCGGAATTTTGAGCTACTTTTCACAGAAAACGGTTGTGTTTTCGAGAAACTTTACTTGACATTATTTAAAGCATATATACTCGTAAATATAATAATGTGAAAAAGTCGCCGCTAATGTAAATATTATCGACGTGAGAAACGAGTCAAAAAAATACATTTTTCCAATTTTTCAAAAAAAAAAACAACAACAAAAGAATACAGCAATATGGATTTTATGTCATCTGATAGAGTACATTTACCACTATCCCTACCGAAAGTTTAAAGAAAAAATTTGATGTCGTTTTTGAGAAAATCTTGTTTTTGTAATTTTTTTAAAATTGCTCTTATTGCACTCAATATTGCGTGAAAACTACTAAAATTTTCAACAAAATGCACATGACCTTAATGAAAGAATTCACCGTGGACAACAACTTTTATTTAAAAGAAAAATCTCTATCTTCAATTTTGTAGTTTCAAAAAGACGCCGAAAATTTCAATTTTTTTGCAATTTTCGAAAATTCAGAGTTATCTGTGAAAATCGGACCTATGCCCCCTTAACCAGTGTATTTTACTCAATTCTTACAAGAAATTTAAAGAAAAAATCTGGAGGCGTTTTTGAGAAAATTTTGAAAATTCCGGGAGCTTCATGTAAAGTACCCCGAAATTTTATAGAATTTTTTTTCAAAATCTCAAAGCTTCGACACGAACCAGATCGGCCGAGGAATATCCATTTTGGAAAAAATCGTAAATATGGTTTAGGCGCTAACAGTGTTCACAGACGGACGTTTTCCTTTCAATTGGTTTTTCGGTATTAAGAACCCATAAAACAGGGATTCTGGATACATCACGTGTTTTTTTCGTTCAGGGGATTTTTTTTTCTTAATTTAGCAACTGGATTTATTCACTATTTCGTAATCACGGCCCGGCAAAGAATTTTTTTCTGGCGAAAATTGGCCATTTTTTCGTGCAGCATTACATAACTTTCCTTATACTACATATATTACTCCGTATATACTTACGTATACAGGAAAGTAAAAATGGAGCCGTTTTTGAGAAAATTTTGAAAATGTCCGGGGTATTCATGTAAAGTACCCCCAAATTTTAAAGGAAGTTGTTCAGAATCTCAAACTTTGACTCGAGCCAGTTGGGAGGAGGGGTTTCTTCAATTTCAAAAAAATCCTACGCATGGTTTAGGCGCTCGAAAATGGCAAAAGTTTGAATTTTGCCATTGCAATATTTGCAATTTTAAAAAAATACAAAATCATAATTTTCTCAAAAACAGGCCCAAATTTTTTCTTTAAACTTTTGGTAGAGATAGTGCCAAATGTACTCAATGAGATGACATAAACGCCGCATTGCTTTATCCTTTTATTTTTTTTAAATTACAAGAAAATATTTTTTTGAATTGTCTCTCAGGTCGTTAGTATTTACATTAGCGGCAATTTGTTCACATTATTGTATTTATGTGTACTTGTGCTTTACATGCTATTGTATTTGTGAGTTTAAGTGCTTCAAGTGACGTCTAATTAAGTTTTTGGAAAACTCAAAAATGTTCTGTGAAAAAGAGCTTCAAATTTTGTATTTACAGTAGTGCTGAAACACCATTTTCTTAAAAAAGGCTCCAAATTTTTGAAAGAAAATTGCTATTTTGAATGATGTTTTATTGCTCTTTGATATTCTTAAAATAATCTTTCCTTTCTACAATTAGGAAACCAAAAAATTAAGAAAATGTCAAAAAAATGTACTTTGGGCGGCGATAGATGGCATCTGACAAGAGTGTGTTGCATGTCCGAAAAGCTAGCTGAGGCCAAAGCAAATAGAAAACAATTACGTGAAAGTCTGTGCCGTTGCCTAGCATCACTATTTCTAGTTATTCAAACTAAACATTTTCAGGTTTTAAATATGTTTTTCAACTTATTACACGCTCACTGTCGAATGTGTGTCTGAAATACAAACAGGACAATAAACAAATGTGAACATTAAATAATACGCTTACAGAGTTTTTTTGTTTTCAAGAAACTTATGATAAATTTTAGTCGTATTGATTTATTTTCATATTGGTACTAAAAAGAATAAGATAACACGTGAACTTTGCATGTCGATATTGATCTACTAAATAAATTTCGCGCTCGTCGGTCGAATGTATATTCACACACCGTCCTATTGGTTAGTTTTAATGGTAGTTCAATTTTTCCTGAACAGCATATAGGAAAAGAGACACACTATTTGTCCAAAGAGAATAGAAGAGCGAAATAATATCTCATTGAAACTACTATTGACCATTAGGTCCATCGGGGTCCAGTGTTGCTATTGTAGGAATGGAATGGCGGCTATTGAGGTTTCAATGTCACGTCTGTTGAATCTCGCCAAAAAATTTAATTGTTTTTACTTGTCAGGTGAGTTTCAGTATAACATGTGAGAATTATGTATGATTACAATGTAATAGCAATGACTTCGCCTTCTGGAGCAAATTCTTTATGTCCTTTGTAACTATGAATATATGAAGGTTGACATTTCACTTTATGTCACTTCGATTATTCCATGATTATCAATTAGAACTGTGCAAATAATATAGGGTTCGTGTATTTTGCCTACGACTCATAAAATACTTAAGTGTGAGAGTACAGCACGACACGTTTCGATAATTGTGATGTAACTGCTCGCATTTCTTTAAGGCTTTTAGTGTGTATATGAATGTTGGATAAAATAGCTAATAGTATATTTAGCACGAAGGTCATTTTGCATTTTTACCAACATATTCATTATTCAGTGTAGTTATTTTGTTCAGTACCTAATAATAGTTTTTGATTCAGGTTTGGATAGAGGAGACTGCCTTCCTTTTATTGTGGAAGGCCATCAAGTAGGGTTAATCAGACCTGAGGTAATGGTGAAATTACAGAGCTATCCAGATGTGTTCCATATTCATGCAGATGCTGTTGAACTTAACCCTGCCTTCAGAGATTACAGTGAACGTACTGCTAAGGTGGATGCAGTTCTAAAAGAATGTCGTTTACAGAATGTGTTTGTGGCTTTGAAAGGTTGGAGAGATGAGGTAATAAGCTTATTGTTTTATATAGTTTGTCTTTTATTGTAAGTTATCGGGTAATAAAATGTAGGGCATGGTTTTGTTTTGAGTTGTAGAACTGACAGGAAGACTGACTGTTTTGCTTTTGTTATGAATTATTTGAGATGCAAGGCATGGTAAAGTGGTCTTTAGCTTTTAAGAGGGAGAGAGGATTCTCACAGTTGTGACAAAAAGGAAGAAGGAGGCATAAAAGAAGGTGAAAATTTAATATTCTCACAATATTTTTTTCTTTTATTAATCTAATGTGGTGTGTTTAAAATAAATGCAAGGTTCATACTTGCCTGGAAAACTTGAACTGTATCTAAAAAAAATTAAAAATTGGTAAAGTCAGGGAATTTAATGAAAATACCAGAATTAATTTGTTTCCTAAGAAAGTAAATTTTATATAATCTTCCTATCTCAGAGAGCCTTTGTAAGAAATTGTGACTCTCAGACTGTACAGTTTGAAGGGCAAATCTCAAAATTTCCCAGATTTAATTATCTATTAGTGAAGCAATCAGAAGAGACTGGGCCGTATTATTCTGAGCCGTTTCTTTTGAATAAAATAGATATGATATTGGAGAAAATTAGTTGGTACCATTCAGGAATGTTTGTTACATAATGCAGGATGGACAGATTTGGATATAAAGAAATCGAGAAATTTTTAAAGGAAATTGATGAAAATCTACTGAGTAATTCAGTGGAGAAATGGGTTTGCTTTGCAGCGAGTTAGAATATAAGAATGTATGGACAGTGAAGACTATGTACAAGAAAGTGGAAACTGTTGAAGGCAGAATAGCGACATGCAGAGCATAGTTGGTTATGGATGACATTTTTAATAGAATTCCATTACATTTAAATGTAGGCACATTCACAGAGTTAATGAACTATTCAGGTAATAAAATTGTTTCAGCCTTTTTTTACTGTGTGGTGGAGGAAACAAAGAGGTAGAATTTGCACAAGATACTTGTGCAATCTCCAGCCATTAAAATTCAAGCCATTGCTTGCATTTTGAACACTTGAATATTGAACACAATGTACAGGGAAGGCAGTCTTTAGCGGAAAAGTCATGAAGTCCCTAAATAGATCTATTAAAGAGGATGTAAATGTCAAAAGCATGGAAACAGATAAATGGGCAGAACACTATCAATCTCTGTGGTACAATGATAAAGAAAACTCTGTAGTTAACCACAGAGAAAAGTATCCAGGAGTTGTCAACATCACATGGGGAGAGATGACAATTGCTTGAAAAGGATTAAAAAATAGAAAAGCACCTGGACCAAACATAATCAACAGTGAATTACTGAAGTATGGAGGTCAAGCATTGCATGAACATCTTTAAAAGCTGTTTAATGTGTGCTGGAGGCAGCTTGAGACTCCTCAAGAATGGTTACAGGCGAAAGTGGTATCCCTGTATAAGAAAGGTGATCGAACTAACACCCAGAATTATTGAGGAATAAGTCTGCTAGACAGTTCCTACAAAGTATATGCTAGATTTCTGAATTTATGACTGAAGACAATAGCAGAAGCACTTCTCTTAGAAGAACAAATGGGATTCAGAAAAGGTTGTTCATGTACAGATGCAATATTTATCTTAAAGCGATTGATAGCAGAGTGAAGAGAACATAACAAAGAAACACATCTTGCATTTATAGATCTTGAAAAGGCTTTTGACAATGTTCAATGCAAACTTCTATGAGAAATATTAGAATTAGATTGAATCTATAAAGAGTGTATGGGTGAACACGAGAAAGATCAAAAATAAAATACAAACGATAGGAATGAAATTTCTGGGAAACACACTAGGGTGTTTGCTACTCAACAAGAAACGGAACTCTGAAATAAGCAATATTTTAAAAGTCAAAGAATTGTACGAGAACATTCTTGAAAATAAGTTAAAAATTGTATAATCAAGTATCCAGAATGCCAGTGAAAAAGACTTCCATTCATAGCTATGAATTATAAAACAGAAAGAAGAAGGGATATTGGTAGACTGAGAAGAAAAGTGGGTGCCAGAACAGGTAACCTTCACCTATTTTGTTCAGGGGTCTTAAAGACACCTGCCATAAACTAGGGATGTAGTTCCATTTCTTTTTCTTCTTTCTCTTCTATTTGACACTTTTTCACTCCCTTCAAAGATGCAATTTCCCTTGCATTTTTGCCAAGTTCATGCTTCACTATTCATTTCCAAGTTAAGAACGATTTTAAGGCTTTCGGCCTCAATGATTATCTTAAAATATCCTCGACTCTGTAAAAAGCATAAATACCAAAAGCATTTATGTAAAAATAATCTTGGGAATACTTACTGCCTAAATCTGTTGATGGTAAACATTGATTTTGTTTTATTTGTTTCAGGAAAAGCTCACTTTGTCATTTCTGTTTGATGCAGTTTCCTCTATCTTACAGATTCATTACATTATACTAATTAAACACCCATTTAAAATTTCCATAACAGTTCCCAATGAGCACCCATAGGACAGGCAGAATATTTCTAGATTGTGACCATTGAAGGCTTCCCTTTAGAAACTCTTATTTTCCGTATTCCCATTCACCTTGGGTTTCCTGTTCACCTGGGCAACACAGTCTGTCAGTTTATCTTCCTTAAGTTGTAACAGATTCATCTGGTCAACTGATACATTCTTGGTTTGGGGAATTGAGGACCTCCATTCCAAAATCCACTAAAAAAATTTATCCTTTTTCCGTTTTACTTTCCTGTATACTATACGTATGTATAGTATAGGGACAGTTATGTATTGCTACGCAAAAAAAAACTGGCGGAATTACAACCAAAAAAATCATTGCTGGATCTGATAACGAAAAAGTGCTAAATTAAGAAAAAAAGAATCCCCTGACACATGGTGCAGCCAGAATCTCTGTTTAGTGGGTCCTTGATACCAAAAAAACAGTTGAAAGCAAAACGTCTGTCTGTGAACCACGCTAACGACTAAACTGTTCAGCCGATTTTCTCCAAAATTGATATTCCTCAATCGATCTGACTGATCTCGTGGCCCCTTCAATTTGAAATCGATATTTTAATTTTGGGGGGTACTTTACATGAGGCCTCTGGACATTTTCAAAATTTAAAAAAAAATGGTGCAAACAATTTTGAGTACATTTTGTTGTTGGATAGTCCAAAGGTCATTTAAGAGAATGTTGCAGGTCTCATGTTGGTTGAAAACTGAATTTTTGAAAATTGCAAAGGTTTTAATTTTTGTCAACATCTTCATACAACTACAGAATGGAAGATAGAGATTTTTCCTTAAAAAAAAATTTGTTCTCAAAGGTGAGTTCTTTCATTAGGGTCATGTACATTTTTTTGAAAATTTTAGTAGTTTTTGCGCAATATTGCAGGCAATATGTGCAATTTTAAAAAATTACAAAAACAATATATTCTCAAAAACAGCTCAATCTTTTTTCTTTAAACTTTTGGTAGGGATAGCACTAAATGTACTCTATGAGATGACATGAATGTAATGTTGCTTTATTCTTTTTTCTTCTTCTTCTTCTTCTTCTTCTTCTTCTTCTTCTTCTTCTTCTTCTTCTCCTCCTCCTCCTCCTCCTCCTCCTCCTCCTCCTCCTTCTCCTCCTTCTTCTCCTCCTCCTCCTTCTTCTTCTTCTCCTTCTTCTCCTCCTCCTCCTCCTCCGTCTTCTTCTTCTCCTTCTTCTTCTTCTCCTTCTTCTTCTTCTCCTTCTTCTTCTTCTTCTTCTTCTTCTTCTCCTTCTTCTTCTTTTTCTTCTTCTTCTTCACGAGTTAGAGAGATTCCCTGTTCCGGCTTCATAACACCATCTCTGCTGTGGATAGCCAGTGTCCCATCTCTCCCTTGGTCTGTACTGAAAGGCATGTTGGGGGATCCTTTCATGAGACATTCTTCCTAAGTGCTGTACCCATTGTGATCTGTATTCATTTATTTTTTCATTAATAGAAAAATATGTTAAGTTCCTGTCTTATATCTTCATTTTTTATTTTATTTAATATTTGTGTTCTATCATTTTGTGCCTTTCTGTAACACCACTGATTTTTTTTTGTGGCAAAATTCTCTTGGTCAAATTTATATTAAAGGAGGACAACATCATGCCTCCCCAATTCCATTTACAGTAAGTTAACAGATATACGAATTCCAAATATTCTCAAGTTATACTCATTCCAATTCTTCTTCTATTTGTATCTGTATTATCATGCATCTCATATGGAATGCATCATTGCTCTTGTAGACCTCCTCTTTGCATATCTTTAAAAACTTGATTCTGCCATTCCGCTCTGGGGCTATCTCTTTTTCTTCTGTCTACAGGAAACCATTCATAAACCTTTCTGGGCCATCTCCCACAATCAAGCCTTTTCATATGACCGAACCATTTCTGCCTTTGTGTTTCCAATTCATTTATAATTGATTTTTGAACTCACATATGCTTCATAATTTCTTTATTTGTAGTAAGTTCCATTTCAGATCCTCCACAACTTCTCAAAAAATCCATTTGGAGACTCATTAATTTTGCTATTTCTCTTTTCCTTAGTTCCCATGTTTCTGAGCCATACAGTGTGGTATTTTGTATGATAGAGTCAAAAAGTCTTTTGTTAGTATACCTTTCTTTTCCCTAGAGCAGCAAGTTTAACTTTTTAATAGTTTGTTGTCCCTGTGAAATTTTTAATATTTTTATTTATTATTCATAATTCATATTAATAGCAGTGCTACTGAATGACAGACTTTTTGTCTCAGTTAGTTTCTTATTCTCTTGAATCAAAGCCATTTTTTACCAGCAGGAATCACTCACTCTATGTTGTATAATTTTATCCTAATATCTTATATTAATAATTTCTAATGTATTCAGAAATTGAAAGAAAAGTATGCAGCCTCTGGCTGTATGAGAGGTGTCTAATATGTTTGTTAGGTACCCAGAGACTGGAGAAAAATACAAAACAATGAAAGTTTTGATTTTGACTGAGAAATGCAAATATTTCATGGTTTAATTCATATATTCTCATACTGTATGTACCAACTGATGGTCAAACTCTGTGTGTAACTGCTGACCTCGTGTGAAATCTAAGCTTCAAGGAAGAGGCTGCCTCTCATTAAATATTCGCTATCCAAGTGTTGCTTGGTCATACAGCAACTTTTTTGATATCCCGATATGTAACAAACATTTTCTGAATGGATACTATGCAGTGTTATTGTAGTATTCATGAACACTTTTTGTAAAAATATTTAATTTAGATAGGCAGTATTTAACAAGAGTATATTGCAGTATGGTAGTATGAGCAGTATGGTTGCTGTGTTTTGGAAAACCATTTTGTGCTCTTTTGGTCAACAGCATTTTTACTGCTGCAAGCCACTAATACAAGTATACACGGTGAGTCACGTAACTTTGGCAACTCCTGCAATTTTTGAACAGTTGAAATTATTGCAATGCAGTTTTCACAGAAGTGCATGAAGAAATGAGGCTAGTTTATACATATATTCATTTTCAATTTATCATTTGTAATTTAGGAGGTATTGAAGTAACTTTTTTTTAAAAATGGAACTATCCACATTTTTTGAGTCTACCAAGATGGCTGTAAAAAGATGAATCCAATAAGATGAATATTGTCATATGTTATAAAAGCATTTCTTTGAGTAATTTTGATTGTTAGCGATTCGTAATTAAGGGATATTGTAACCAAGTGTGCATTAGCAGGGAGATCGCTGCATGACCTTAGATGGTGGACTGTTACATCAAAATATCCATTAGATATGAGTTGCAAAAAAAATCAAAATTACTAAAAAAAAAATGATTATCTAACATGACAATATGTATATCATTGGATTCATCTTTTTACAGTCGTCATGAGAGACTAAAAAATATTTGAAAAAAAGTATCCATTTGAAAAAAAATCAACAAACAAAGCAACCGCAGTATCTCATAAAATATAAGCAATAAAAGTGGAAACGAGTACATACATCAGTAAATCCCATTCCCTGATGCACTTCCGGGAAAACTGCATTTCAATAACTTTAACAGGAAGTGGTGAAGTTACGTGGCTCATCCTGTTTATGTACAGTGCCTGATTTTCAATAAAAATGAAGTTTTTGTGATAGAAAATTAATTATTATACTTCCAAATAAATACATATAAAATTACTGAATAAATATGATACAAATTCATCATATGCAAAATGGTGACATTCAGTACAATATATAGTAAGCTAATTGCGAAAACAAATTCCATGCACATTCTCACAATATTTTGTCAGACCACCATTTGATGACTATTACAGGTGTATTTCTTTTTATCATGCTATTATGCATGCCTGAACTGTTTCTTGGATGATGGTATCAGACTTTAATTTTTTTTCTCAAGGAGACGATTTTTTGTTGTTATTTCTTCCCTGACGATTTCCCTCATCACAAGTTCCCAGACATCAGGTTCATGTTTGGTGAAATTCCTGGTCATGGTAACTCAGGAAAATTTTTCTCCAACAAAAATAATTGAACTGTTTGAGCAAAGTGGTATGGTGCCCATCTTGTATAAAAACAAAAGATTCCTCCCTTTTGAACCATTCCTTTAGTAGAGGCAGCAGTCATGTCTCCAGTACCTGCTTTTACTGGTCTTCTCATTATGCCCTTCACCAAGCACAGACCAATGCCAATGATCATGGATCAAATCATTACCTTGATGGGAGGTTTTAGTCTGTATGCCACAATATGAATGGTACTTTTCACCAGGGTGCCTTCTCACAAATTGATAATTGTTTGATAGAATTTCAAAAGTGCATTTGTTGCTAAAAACAAACCTGAAATACAAATAAATGACATTTTAATTTCATTTATATTTATAAATGTTTAAACATTATTAGGGACGGATTTTGATGACCTAAAACATCATCAAAAATTATCCATAAAATGCTCTTAAAACATTAAAAATGCCCTAAGAGTGAAGAAAAATAAAAATAAAAAATATTAAAATCGGTTCAGATGAACAACTCAAGCTTTTGGAAATGTTACTGGTGTAATCGAGTCTTCTTCCTTTCGTTCAAGTGAACTCCGTTTGCAAACTTTGGATTTGGACTGTTCTTTACCAGGAAATCACTGTCTTTAGTTATCGCGAAATAGGCCGAACCGACTATGGCGTTATAGATTGCGTACTTACAGTGAAACATTACAACTTCTGAGCGAAGAAACCGAATAGGCCACTCAGGAATCCTGTGGAGAGCATTTGATGCATCTATAAATATTATTTGAAGCATTTTATAAAATGATAAAATAGATTATGTCGTCGAAAATGAGTTAAAAATGAAGGGAAAAAGGAAAAATGATTTATTATTCGAAATCGACGAAAAATGCAGAAAAAATGTCTTTTAAAGGTGGGTCTTTCCCTTTTGTCATAAAGTAAAATTAATGTCTATACTAAAAGGCTTTGTTCTAAAGTGAAAAGGATAAAAATGACGTATTAAAACCCACCTCCTAATTATTATAGTAAAAGCACTAGACTAAATATTTACCGATTTCCAGAAGCCCAAATCTTTATCTTTAAGGTCATGCAAGACGATTTTCTTTCATTAAAGGTGTTAATCTGGGCTTGTGGAAGGGTCTGCGTGCTTCCAACTGTAATAGTGTACGCCTCTCAGATTCATGAATTCCACTACTTGCCAATTTAAATTTAATCTGTTTAGTAGTAGCAAACCGGTTTCCATGGCAAATCATCTTAAAACAGCGCTCATATTTGGGGGTAATATTATTTTCGGCCACGCTTCCTCTGAAGGCATAATTCTTTACCAAGAAAAATAATTATTTTCGTGATTCGCCGAACGGAGGTCACAGATACGTTTGGCCTTCGAGATTTCTCACGATTTGAATAATTTTCTGTGTCAATAAGTGCTTTCAATGCGTCGATCTTGCGGGGAGATTTGAACTTGCTTTTCCTATTATTATTATTATTATTATTATTATTATTATTATTATTATTATTATTATTATTATTATTATTCAGTGGCGTAGCGTCAGGGGACGCTGAGATGCTGAGCATCCCCGTATATAAGAACCTTAAATACTGTATTGATAATCTTACAAGTGGTCTGTTGAGCGAAACACGTTTTGTATTAATTTTAAATTGATTTCCTATGATTGAATTCGGCGGGCTGTTGAAGCTGGCCTCTGATTGGTTGGAAGCTAAAATACTTCAGCGTCTGCCGCCAGGTTGCGACGAGCAATGACGCATGCGCAGATGGCGAGGTCCCCCTCTCCCCTCTTCATCCCTGGCCCTGAGAAACCCGACTGCTTTACGCTAGCGTCCAGAGCGTCTACTGCGGAAAGAAGCTCGTTTGTGCACGAGAGCGCAGCACACTTCAGGCGTTCAGTAAATTATCTTTCTCTCTCTCTCACTCGGGAGTCCCCGCTTGGTCATGGGTACAAACCACAGAACACTAAAGGACTGTAGAAAACAAACTGTAGAAATAGTGCCTGACTACTATTTCTTAATTAATATCCAAGAAATTGTATTATCTCTTAAATAGATTACATATTATTTAAGTCTGCAATGTATAAATTAACAAATGGTCTTATTGCCATTCGCGTATAAGAATTAAAGCTGAGCCATTGTATAAATTGCTTTCAAGACATCGGCAGCCCTGACTGCTGTGAGGATTTTGTGGGAAGCGCCTACACCGTCGTAAGCAATCGAGATCGTGGAAGTAGTCCCAGTGTATCTGCCTTGTGTTACGTTGGTTACGTTCGACTGTTAGACGAAGTAGTTGATAGTGACATTTTGTGTGTTATTGTTGAGCATCCCCAAACGTGTGAGTCACGCTACGCCACTGTTATTATTATTATTATTTTATTTCACTCCTAATGGAGGCCAACATCTTACGCCGGGACTGTGTAGCCAAAGGACATAAGATTTCTGCATAACATCTTGCCCATCTACTCTCCCAGTATTCGTCGGACAATACTGCAGGTGTCCAAGATTACGAACTTCTGGAGGGATATGTACACATCACGGTGCAAGTCAATACTGCTGTTCAATGTGTTGGGAATTTCACCTGTAGCGCCAATAACTACTGGTACCACTGTGACTTTTGCCATACCCCACATTGATTTGATTTCATCTGCCAATGGCAGGTATTTATTAATTTTTTCCGTGTGTGTTTTCTTCAGATTGGCTGGTAGAGGGACTGCAATATCGATGATGAAAGTTTTTCTTTCAGCCTTCAAAACCAGTACAATGTCCGGGATGTTGTTCGGGAATTGTTTGTCCGTTTGTATTGGGCGGTTCCAGTAAAGTTTGCAACTTTCATCTTCTCTTACGGGTGGTGGTTCATAAGAGTAGTACGGCGCCTGCTTCTCATCTCCAAAATACTTTTGCCTGAGAGCCTGGTGTATTATCTTGACCACACGATTGTGCCTGTCAAGCTATTGTTTTGGCGCTAAAACTGAGCATCCAGAAATAATGTGATCGATCCCTTCCTCTTTTTGGCCACACATTCTGCAGTTGGCATTTTGTACGTTTTCACGCATGATGTACTTGCAGTAAGCTCTCGTTGCAATTACCTGGTCTTGGATCGCCATTATGAAGCCTTCCCTTTCCACAAACAGGTTACCAGTTTGCAGGTAAGCCAAAGAAGCTTGCATATTTATTTCAGTGCTTTCTAATGTGTTTCTGTAACGGCCGTGGAGGGCTTTACTCCTCCATCTTTCTAGTTGTTGTTCGTTTGCGGGGATCTTCGAGGAAGGATCATACATCAAGTCGGAGAGTTTCAGAGGTGTGGCTCTGCGATCTGCCTTTATAATTGCAGTCATCCACTAACTGGATTTTGCCTTCTGGAGGAAGTAGTCTCTAAGATTTTCTACTTGCTTATAATGCCTGATCGTGACACTAGGAATACCTCTGCCACCCTCTGTACGGGGCATATGGAACCGTTCAATTGAACTGTGTGGGTGGTGTGCTCTTGCTTTAGAAAATTCCTTCCTTGTTTTTATGTCAAGGTTCTTCAGTTCGGTGTCGGTCCATTTTAGTATTCCAAAGGAATAAGTGAGTACTGAGGCTGCATATATGTTGACAGCTTTCGCTGTGTTGCGTGCACTCAACTCTGTCTTCAAGATGGCGCGCACCCTCTGGATGTAGTTATTACCCACCATTTCCTTGGCAAGTTTGTCTTCAATCCCTTTAGACTGCAAATATCCGAGATATTTGTAATTCTCTTCCTCGGGCATTCCTTTGATGGTGCCTTGCTCTTTATTTACTTCATATCCAGGATGTTCAACCCATTCTCCTTTACTCATACAGCTAATTCTGCACTTGTCGAGACCAAGTTTCATGTTCACGTCATTACTGAATTTTCCTACACAATCTAGGAGGCTGTGAAGATGACTTTTGTTTTCAGCATACACTTTCAAGTCATCCATATAAAAAAGGTGACTTACTTGTGCTCCTGATTGTTCCAGCTTAAATCCCCTCTCCTGACGATTTAGCATCGCTGTTAGTGGTTTCACAGCAAGACAAAACCACAAAGGACTGAGAGCGTCACCTTGGAAGATACCTCTCTTGATTTTAATATTTCCAACGTGAACATCCGTTTTGCCAGTACTCAGTTGCAAGTTAGTACTCCAGTGATCCATTGCATATCTCAGGAATCCCTTTACATGATTCTCAACCCCATAGATTTCCAACACTTCACTCAGCCACGTGTGTGGGACGCTGTCAAATGCTTTCTGATAGTCTATGTATGCGGTATACAATGATCCTTTTCTCTGTTTTACAGTGTTGGTAATGTTGGAATATACTATCAGTTGTTCCTTGCATCCTCTTGATCCCTTATGGCATCCCTTTTGTTCTTCTTCCAATATTTTGTTGTTGTCTAGGTGTTGGTATATTTTGCTGCTTATGATGGATGTGAGCAGCTTGTACAATGTTGGGAGACATGTGATAGAGCGGTATTTTGCCGGATCAGCTCTGTCTGTGTTCTCTTTGGGGAGTAGGTAGGTGATCCTTTCTGTCATGAACGGAGGCATTGTCTGCGGGTCTTCCAATACACCAGTGTAACACTTGGCAAGATGTTTGTGGATTCCGGTGAATTTCTTTAACCAAAAATTTTGCTATCCGTCGGGTCCTGGTGCCTTCCAGTTCAATGTTTTTGTCAGGGCTATTTTCACATCTTCTTCACTGATTTTCCAGTTTAACATTGTTTTCAATCTGGACATACGTTGCTTTTCAGTCCTCTGCCATTTCGCCTTTTTGTGTTCAACAGATTCACCCCACACATTTTGCCAGAAACTGAAAGCGTCTTCGGCCTTGGGTGCGATGTCTCTGTCTGTTTCTATATTGGATGCTGTAGGTCTTAGTTTTTTGAAGAAGTTCTTTTGGTTGTTTCTAAACTGGTTGTTGTCTCTATGACGTGCCTGACTTTTTCGGTAACTCTTCGCAAGTGCAGCAAGCCTTTGTTTTTGAGTGTCCAGTACCGTGTCCAGTCCAGTGTTCTCCTGCGTCTTCAGGCGTTCCAAAATAATTGCTCCAGCTCTCCTAACTTTAGATGAAGCATTCGATTTTGCGTATTGGGTCAGTATGCCAATATTCTTTCTGATCTGTTCAATCTTGGAACATAGTCTTCGCTCCCATGGTGGAGTGTTGGGATTTTTCTTCCGTACTGGCTTTGTATTACTGACGTGTTGCCCATTACGAATGAGAACTGCCATTGCTCCTATGTATGTCAGGGTTTGCAAGTCATCTAGTGAGCTTTCATCTTTTAACTGCTCAGTTATTATGCGGTTGACATTGCCAATGATGCCTTTTGTATCTATTTTAAAGATAATTTTTGGCAGCGTAGGTCTTAGGGTACAACAGATTCCTCCATACTTCATATAGTTAGCTTGAAAGACATCTTCCTCCTCCTTTTTGTGAAGTGCAAGGGCTTCCGCAACACGATCTTGATGTTCTTCATTCTCATCTCTGGTATCCGTCTTCTCTACCATGCCCAATTCTACAGCTACTTCCTCCTTGATCGCATTGATTCTGTCCGCAGCTATTTTCTTGTTCGTAAATATTGATCTACGTTGATCTATGACATTCTGTACTGTCTTACGGCGTAAGCTGGGATACTTATCTGTAACTAATCTATGTAGTTCGGTAGTGAATGGATCTTTCGATGTCTCTAGTTTAGTCAATCTATAGTAGCACCGCACCACATATTCGTTCATTTCTTCTGTCCACATGGTACGTTGCCTTGTTGACGGGACGAGAGTCGTGGGCTCGGGAGTACACACTCCAGCAACACTTCCCCCATCGTTTACCCTTAGGTGTTGTTGGGTAGGGTTGATACTACTATGGGCTGTATCTTGTTCGGGTAACCCGGTAGTTGCCCGCCTCATCGGCACACTACCACTGGTGGCTCTCACGCTGTCACGCCCAGCACCAGCTCCAGGCGCGCCCTGGCGCTCCCCAGGCAGCGGCTTTTTTCCGAGGCGTCTCATGCTTCGTGTCTCCATACTGTGATGGGTCTGTGCGTTTTCAAGCTACCGCCAGCTTAAAGGAAACGGGAGAAGGGAAGGGGGCAGTGGAAAAAAGAGTTAGAATAGAAGGGTAAAATAGAAACGACTCCCTAGCCCTCGCAATCCTAATAGCGTCGGGGTCAGAAACACAAGAGTTGGCCGATAGGAAGATTGGCCTACAGGACAGAAAACAGAAGTGTGCTGTAAGTGGAAGTAATGACACACCAAGTTAAAAGTGGGAATTGCAGAATGTTTAGAGGAGTGACAGCGGACAGCTGCTCCGATTAGTCGCCTTCTACGACAGGGGGAGGTCCCATGGTGCTATTCTACTAAAACCCCCGACACCATACGGGGGTTATTATTATTATTATTATTATTATTATTATTATATTATTTTTTTTTCAAAACTCATGTTTCGCTTATACCAACTCGCAATTATTAAATAAACACGACCACAACTATTTCACTATTTCACAAACTAATAAATGGAAAAGAAACTATTTTAATGAAACAACACACTACTCAAGTCACCTCCTGTTCCACTTAGCTCTAGTCATTTGTGTTTAAGTAACAATGTGTCACAAAAATAGTACATTATGACAAATAACATTTTAATTCTTAGGAGAAGCAGCTTCGTTTTTCATTGATTCGCAACATTGTCAGATGTAATGCATTTCAGTGAAATCCTTCAAAATTTAACATATTGTTAAAAATTTGGAGTGTGTCTAATAATACGGCCAGGGACGTATGTATAGGTATTTATACATGTAGGTCAATATAAACGTTCACTTCGAATATTCTGAAAACGGTTCAAGTTACCAGATGAAATTTTTACCAAATGATTCGAGATGTAGGGGTTCATTGTTGTGGTAGTTAGCTTTTTGATAACATTTTTTAAAATATATTGGACTAAATTTGTTTTTTAAATGGAAAACTTTACTGTTTATGTTCTGAATCGTTTGGTGAAATATTTCTCTTGATCTGATCTTTGGCAGGCACACGAAATCTTGTGATTTATGAAAACTGACTTGCCGAGCACGAGCGCATGAGGGGTTGCCTATTAATCAGGGGCAAACCTCACGATGTAACTTCGTTATATTCACGACGTATTCATTGGCAAAAAGTGATCATCGGCACCTCTATAAGCTCTAGATGAGGACTGAGCAACTTGTGGGCCACGTATCAAATTCTAGTTAAGCCGCAGGCCGCACTGTAATTTAAAATGTTTTTTACCCTAACTACTGAGGTTATACTGAAACAAATATATATTAGATACGACTTTTATTCAACGTACTTAATGATTAATGTACATACAACGAGAACATTAATATTTCATTAACTAAAAAGAAGATAAATTGTTCAATTGTACTGTTTTTGGTTGGTATAATTATATTTTTCAAAGCACCGCAAAGCGGACCGCACAAAAAGATCCGGCGGGCCGCCCGCCGGCTGGAAAGCCCTGCTCCAGATTACACACTGAGGTGCCAAAAGTCACGGGATAGCAAACGGAAATACACAGAGGCTGTAATGGCGCTGAGGATTGCGACATCGCGAAGAATACATCGGCGTTGCTAAATATAGATGCTGAAAATGAAACATCGAACCGAAAACATCCATGTTATTAAATATCTATGTTTTTAAAACAGGATTAGTAATTATTGAAGTTTACGCGCGCGCGTGCGTGCGTGTGTGTGTGTGTGTGTGAGGGGGGGGTAATTCGAAAGGTATAGTTTTTTAATTTTTATTGAGTGTACCTGAGAAAACAGTCAAAAAGTCATCAGGACAGTTAACAAAACGTGGAATATCTGATTCGATAATTCAGAAATTATAGAGGCTTCTTTACTGACGATAACTCTATTTTATTTATCACCCTTAGTCACTTTGGTCCGAAGTGTATTCAATTTATGGATATCTAAAAATTATTATAGACTTTTTATGAGGGAATTTTTCTTTCATTTTAAAAATATTTACCACTCATGGAACACTAAACATCGATGTTAAAAAAAACATCGGCTTAAAAAAATCGATGTTAAATACATCGATGATTTTATAAAAACCTCGATGTTTTGAAAATATCGGCGTCGATGTCGCATCCTTAATGTCGCTTACCAAAGGTGTGTAAGGATGGTGCATTAGCAGAGCTGTCATTTGTACTCGAGTAATTCATCTGAAAAGATTTCTGACGTGATTGTGTTCGCACGACAGGAATGAAGACTTTGAAAGTGAATGGTTGTTGGAGCTAGACGCATGGGACATTTCATTTCGGAAATCATTAGGGAATTCAGTATCTCGAGATGCAACGTCAAGTGTGCGAAGAATACCTAATTTCAGGCGTTACCTCTCACCACCTCTACAACGCAGTGGCCAACTGCCTTCACTTAATGGTCGAGAGAAGCGGCGTTTGCTTGGAGTCGTCAGTTCTAATAGACAAGCAACACCGCGTGAAATAACCGCAGAAATCAATGAGGGCGTACGACAAAAGTATGTCTTAGGGGAGTGCAGCAAAATTTGGCTTTAATGGGCAATGGCAGCAGAAGACCGACTCGAGTATATTTGCTAACAGCACGACATCGTCTGCAGCGCATCTCCTGGCCCCTAGACGACTGGAAAACCGTGGCGTGATCAGATGTGTTTCGATTTCTGTTGGTGATGGTAGGGTTCGAGTGTGGCGCAGTCCTCACGAAGCCATGACCCCAAGACGTCAAGGCTTTGTGCAAGTGATGGCTCCATAATGATGTGGAATAGACTGGGATGGGTCGGTTTTTACATCGAATGGGCTGGGTTCTCTGGTCCAACAGAACCGATCATTGATCGGAAATGGTTATGCTCAGCTTCTTAGAGACCATTTGTAGCTATTCGTGGACTTCATGTTCCCAAACAACGATGGAGTTTTATGCATGACAATGCGCTATGTCACCGGGCCACAGTTGTTCGTGTTTGTTTTGAAGAAATTGTGGACTGTTGGAGCGAATGATTTTGCCACCCAGATCGCCCTACATGAATCCCCTATATTAAGACAATCGAGAGGTCGGTTCGTGCACAAAATTCCACATCGGCAACACTCGCAATTACGGACGGCTGTACAGGCCGCTTGGCTCAATATTCCTGCAGGGGACTTCCAACGACTTGAGTCCGTACCACATCGAGTTGTTGCACTTCGCCGAGCAAAGGAGGTTCGACACGGTATTAGAAGGTATCCCATGACTTTTGTCACCTCAGTGTGTCTGTGTGTGTGTACCCTCACGAGAGAGAGAGAGAGAGAGAGAGAGAGCAGTCTCAGATTAAATGTTACTAAATTCTAGTTCATAAAGGGGGGTTAAGATAATCACTACAAGCTCCCAAAGAACCCAATAAGCATGTGGTGTGAAATTTCATTGCCCGTTATTTCTCAACGAAGTTTCATTCGTGACATTTGCTCCTGATTGGCAGGCAACCCCTAATGCGGCGTGTTTTAGATCGTTCTGCCGCAAATATTTCATTTACCCGCCACACACTAAAGCAGGAAGGGTTGCCTACCTACCAGTAACAAATTGCCCATGTGTAACTGCGGTAATTGTAATTGTTCTTTGTGTTTTTTTACAGTGCTATGAGGTTCGACCAATGTTTTCTAACAAGTCGCTTTTAAAAATGGATCGTTCTGCAACCTGTAAGTTGTATTTAATTATATATTGTAATACTTTTGTATATTTTCGTCATTTAAAATTAATTTCGTTTATTGTGTAATGTTATTGTATACAAGAAATTACTGGTGCTTTACAATAGCACAGACTTTCTCGTACTTGTTACCTTCGTGTTCTGTTGCGTAGAGGGCGTTCTGCGCGTAGGGGCTAGCGTTTCTGTTTTGCCCCCCCCCCCCCTCTTCCACGCTGCCATCTATCGGTGCCTAAAATGTTTTTTCACACATACTCAAATTTTCGGCTCTCTACTAGTAAATCCAAAAACGAATATTATAGAAGAGTAAAATTAGGCTCTGAATAAAAATTTTCGTTAAAAATTTAAAGCCGTTTTTGAGAAACTGTCATTTTTGCGTTTTTAAAAATGTGCAATTTTAAACCAATTTTCGAAGAAAACTTGAGTGTTTGAAAAATTTCATGAGAAATCATCAGAAGCACTTGTCTCATCAACGCAGTAATGTTTAAAAACGGCTGTAATATAAATATTAACGACGATCAAACTGTTAGTGCTACAACAACTCATACTTTTTCCCATTATTTCGACATCAACGCTTATTGCCTGCCGGTCGGATAGACATACTTTTTGCCTTCAATCGATTTTTCGATATTTAGGACCCCAAAACCATGGATTCTGACAACACATGTTAGAGGAAGTAATTTACTATATATAGGAACAAGATTTAACCTCTTTTTCGTTACCAGAGCCCGGCAAGAAGCTTTCTTCAGTCGAAAAATCTCTGATTTCCGGCCGCCCAATAACAATTCTTTCTCTTCTTACGAAGTAAACCGAGAAAGAAAAAATCACAAAATCAGTTTTCAATTTTTTTCTTTTTTTTTCCACGGATATAACAAGGTAATATTATAATGGTGCAAACCGAAAAATTGAGAAAATTTCAAAAAAATGTACTTTAGGTGGCAATAGATGGCAGCTGGCGAGAGTATGCGGCAAGTCCGAATATCTAGCCCAAATCAAGGAAATTAGAAAACTTTACTACCAGAAAGTCTGTTCCATGTTGTAGCACTACTAGTTCGGTGTAAATGACCCGCAAAACGTGGATTCTGACTAAGTAGTGTGTTAGAGGATTAATTTACTACATTAAAAAAGAAGATTTTTCGACGTTTCCATTACCAGGACCTGACAGTATTAGTTTATCTGTCGGAAAATCGCCGATATTCTCTTCTGTACGCCAATACGTTTTCTTTACTACATAAACGTAGTATGACAAGAAAATAAAAAGTCGCGACTTATTGACGAGAGGAGTCTGACAACATATTGTCGTGCGCCGCACAAATATTCACAATTTTTTCGATGTTTACTTTTCCTTAGCTAAATGTAAAATACTACGAAAAGTATTAGCATCAGCCAAAGAAATTCACTTCAAGATGTTATTAGTAAATCCATTTTGAGGATCGCGAAGACAAACAAAACTCTTGTCACTTTGATGTCAGTAAGGATGGATGAGAGTGTCATGCATAATTCGGGCAGATTGGAAACCTTTCAACACAAATGCAGTACACCCGTAAGGAATTCTCTCAGTAACTTGAACAAAACGTGACGGCCATCGCAAAAGAAATGCGTGACCCCGAACATTCAGAACAGCTGGAAAATATGCTTAAAGTCAAGTTGGTAATACAAAAGAACAGTGATATGCGTGTTTCCCTTGCGAAACCATTTGTTGTCTTTGCGCCTATCGACGGTGCCAAAACACTAATTTAGTAGTTTAGTATTGTTACGCGTGTAGCTGAGATAGGACACCATCTTCGGAGTATATGGTTCTTTGTTAGAACATAGATTCCGAACCGGGTACCAGGAAGATGGCTTAGGGCATTAGCTGATGTCACTGCAATCCCTCTGACCGGGAGGTCCTAGGTTTGAGCCCCGACAGCGACAGGAATTTCTACACTAGCTTGTCAGCTAGGTCGAATTCAGTCGCTGTCTGGAGGAGAATTCTAGCGGCCGGCTGCTCTGATCGGTAGTTTTCCGTGGTTTCTCCGATCAACACCAGGCGAATGCCGGAGCAATACCCTAACAAACGTGCCACGGACCGCGCGCGATCTTTCCTTCCTCTTCCTTGTCCTATCCTCTCCCCTTACACACACATTTACACTAACATGCACTACACTACTACACATGCCAGGAGACCGGTCGGGAGCTTAGAGCATGTTCCGGCTGGGGCGGTGCCCCGCTGGTGGGAGATATCCGGTTGAGGGGAAAACCCCGCTAGTCGACGGTAGGTCGGCGCCGAATCTCACCATCCAGCGGGGAGAAGATCACCGCCCCCTCCCGAGGAAAAAACCACGCACTACACGTACGTGACTAATGACATCGGTAGCTGACGCGCCCGGGATCACGAACAATCTCTCAACCGAACGGGGTTGATGCCATCCACCAGAGGGCGCTGGAGCCCTCCAGCGGGAGCGGTTCCCTACGAGCATCGAAATAGTGAACAAATATTTATTTACAGTATTCAGTGAAATTCAGTTACGCTAGTAATCTCACTTATAATTGGCCTTGTCCTGGCGGGTAATTGTGTGTGAGATCTCTATGCAAATTGTCCGTGTAATGGGGAACGAACAGCTCACCCAGTCCAACGGTGCAATGACCATGATGGAACGTTGTATCACGAGTATGCAAGTAACGGTACACAGAGCCGATGTGGGCCTTCGGTGGGTATCTCGGGGTGTTTTGCAGGGAGCACGACTTAACTCTTTACCGGCAATTGTCACAAGCGGAGGGATAGTTACCCCAAGAACCCCTAGAGATGCCTAAATGCCGATGTCTGCCAGCCGGGAAAGGAGTGGGGCAAAGGGTAACCCCGATTTGAAACAAAGAAATTAACTAGTACCAGATAGCCTTGTGCCAGTGTGTAGCACCGCGAATTTGATTTTATGCAAAATGTATTTTTGAGCACACGTAACAGTATCTACACCCGTTAAAATATTTCGCATGTATGCTACTTTTTTTTTCGTGCAAGTCGAGTTTGGAATGTATGTATTGTCTTGATTTTCAGGTCTCTTTGGCATTCGAAATTACGGTTGTAGATATAAATGGATACGTAATGGATCCTGTAAAAGGAATGTGTATCTGGTTGCAGCGAAGATCAGCCACAAAACAGACCTGGCCTGGCAAGTGGGACAACATGGTATGATCATATACTTTATATGTTTAAGATGGTAGTTCTATTATTTGTGTTAAATACTACTTTTAGATGTATTAAGTGACTCTGATGTAAAGAAAGAAAACTCTTATGTTGACCTACAAACAAAGTTCTGTTGTTGTAAATATTTTATTTTGAGTTTTTTTAGAATCCAATTAATTATTTATTAAAATTATCCAATTTTTTTCTTTCAAACGTGTAGAATATGAGGTATTGCCGTAGATTGGTTATCTTCATGCTTCAAAAATTCATTGCAGAGTAGATCCACTTTTTGGCACAGCACATGAGACACTGTTAATGCATTTCTTCATTTCAGTTTATAGAGCAACTGAGTCTCCCAAGAATCATTTTTTAGATGTACTCTTCTCTGACATTTGGTGGAATTGTATCAGAATAAGAACGGTAGAGTTGTGGGATTTGTGAATGTGGGTGAGGATTCCTGAAATAGTCCATCTCAAAAGTGAGTTTTTAGATTTCGAAGAAAGCCAGACTGTAATGTTGCTTCGGTCAAAAAAGAACCCATATTTGTTTTGTATGAAATGTGTGGATTTTAACAAAGTAATTATCTGTTGAAGTTGTGTGCATCGCTTCAATTATTAATTTTTTGACAAATTTGGATGAATACTTGTTCTCTTCACTTATTTAAATCTGTATGAAGTACACTACAAATTAGAGAACTATTTGCGTACCAATTCTAGGACTCTCACCTCTAGAAATCCAACTTTCTTCCTACTTTCTCTCTATACACGTACAAAAGGAATAATAGGAAAATACGCGTAATATATAATTATTGCGAAGTATTTACTAATGTAATAAAAGGCCCCAAAAGATCTCGAATTATGTGCGCATATTATATGCATGAGGAATGCAATGCAAAGCCTCGAACATCCTGTTTTGAAAACGTAGAAAGCACGATGTTTTTCGAGTTATGGACAATCGATAGGTGAGAGACACCGTTGTGCGACAGGCACGTTGACAAACAATTGTGGCAAATTGTATTTGCGATCTGTCTTATCAAATTACAAAGCGAAAGGAAATATGTCACTTTTCCATGAATTGCCTCTAGAATTGTTCAGAGTGGTTGAGTGGTTGAACTGCAGAAGGGATTTAAATTCCAGAAATAATATTTAGTCCTGTGATGTCCCTCCTACGCGAGTGCTGAGTTTTAAGCGTAATTCACGCAGGAGATCTTTCACGTTAATTGATATGAGTGGTCGGGAAAAGAGTGAAGGGAAAATGATTACAATTAATGCCCATTACTGCGTAGATTTAATTGTACTCAAGTCGTCACCATACATTATCTAGAGGGGGGTGAGTGATGGAAAGAGAGAGAGAGAGAAAAGAAAAGATTGAAGAGGAAGGGAAGTCAAGAAACGCTTGCGATGGTATCAGCCGCTTACCGGAGCACCAATCTCTCCTAGCAGCGGTGTTGCGGCTCCCTAGTTCATCCTGTAGGTCCATAGCGTAGCGACTGTCGGTGTAGCGAAGGCTCGTGGCGACACAGATGTGTCGTGGCGGCGAAGATGTCTCGGGAACTGCCCTTTGCTCCGTGCGACCCGTATATATATGTCCGTGGTTTTCGTCTTTTTCATAGTACTCTAGGGAAAGTCATGCAAGTAGTTGTAAACTTGATTTCCCTAGAGCTATTTTCCGTCTCAATGCGGATGTGTTTCCCGCTAGGTACCCGCTAGGTATGGTGGGCTGGAGGAGGGAGCCATGTGTCCTGGAGCCATGTGGTGAAAGCTGAAATTGGATTTTGTGCTTTCTTGATTTATTTTAATATTGCTCATCACAGTCCCACCAACTCTTGATTTCAGATTACCAGTTTCACTTTCTCGCGTACTATAAAGCGTAGAGAAACTTACGTAAGGCTGAAGCAAAAAATCGACGATTTTTAGACAATAAACTTTGTATCGTGATCCCTCATACGGAAAGTGTTCCTATGTAGTAAATTACTTTTAACACATTTTGTAGTAAGAACCCTCGTTGCTGGTCCTTATAGAACTAGTGGTGCTACAAAAACGCACACTTTCCCCTATTAGTTTTCTATTTCCTTTAGTCTCCGCTAGCTGTTCGCACTTGACACATATTCTTGCCAGCTGCCATCTATCGCCGCCCAAAGTACATTTCTTTGACTTTTCTTAATTTTTCGATTTCTTATTAGTAGAACGGAAATATTATTTTGATAATATTGAAGAGCAGTAAAACCTCGTCTTAAATGGCAATTTTCTTTCGAAAATTTGGAGCCGTTTTTAAGAATATAGCGTTTAAGCGTTACTATAAATTTTAAATTTGAAGCCCTTTTTCAAAGAAAATGTTTCAGTTTTCGAAAACCTTCATTGAAAGTCATTTAAAGCACTTTATATCATAAATATAATAGTGTTTACAAATTGCTGAAAATGTGCAGTCGGCGCGAGAGTTCTTTGGAAAAAAATTACATCTCTGTAATTTTTGAAAAAACAAAAATACCCCAAAATGAACTTTGAGAAAATGGCTTTTGAGCGTTTCTGAAAATGCGAAATTTTGAGCTCGTTTTCACAGAAAACTTATGAGTTGTATGACATTATTTAAAGCACATGTACTCACGAATATAATAATGTGAACAAATTGCCGCTAATGTAAATACTAACGACCGACATGAGAGACAAGCCAAACAAATTATTTTTTTGTGATTTTTGAAAGAACAAAAGGGTAGAGCAAACTGATGTGTATGTCATCTCATAAAGTACATTTAGCACTATCCCTACCAAAGGTTTAACGAAAAAATTGGGAGCCGTTTTTGAGAACCCTCAAATTTTGAAGAAAGTTTTTCAAAATCGCGAAGCCACGAGTGGAGCCAGATTGACCGGGGAATATCTATTTTGGCTGAAATCGTACTTATGGTTTTGGCGCTAGTGTTGTTCACGGACGGAGGGAGGTTTTGAAAAAGACAACAACTTTTTCGGTATCAAGGACCATTTAAACAGGAATTCTGGCTGCACTATATGTTAGAGGATTTTGTTTCTTAATTTAGCAACAGAATTTATCCGTTTTTTCATTATCACGTCCCGGCAATGAATTTTTCTACCGAAAATCGGCCGGTTTTTCGCGCAGCATTACAAAACTTTCTCTATACTACTTATATTACTCCGTATATACATATGTATACGGGGAAGTAAAAACGAAGGAGAAAAGCATTTTTTTACTTTAGCCCCTTTCATTTTTGTTGATTATAAGAGTCGAAATCGGAAATAATCGCACGCAAAAATTTTCAAAGCATCTTTATCATCGGAAGTAAATAGCCACAATGATTATAGTCATTAGGGGTCCTCAGTAAATTACGTAGGGCTAAAGTGGGAGGGAGGGAGTCTGAGGCAACGTTACGCTGCGTTACATAGGAATAGGGGTTGCGTTACAAAGGGGAGAGGGGGGTATTGAAAATTCTGGAAATTTGCTTTACGTAATTTAAGGACGGCCCCTTAAATATGCATAGTACAATATGCATAGACAAAAAGTAGTTTAAAAAATTTAAACTGACTGTTGCACTCGTGAAATTAAAACCAATAGTGTTTAACCCTTAACTGGTATCGTCGGGTCACATTTGACCCAGAAGAATTTCTTTTTTGTTTAAACCTTGCAATTTTGCCGCAATTTGCCTGTGCTGCCACCTGATCCCTACACTCTACACTTATGGGCAGTGGTGTTTTAGAACTCATGGAAGGAAGTTGATTTGTCCTTGCAGTGTGTGTTCCGGGTCAGTGGAGACCCGACGATACCGTTGACGTTAGTCTTTTAATTATAGTGTGAAAATCGAAGTCTGTTTTCTCAACAATGGAATATGAAGAACTTTCTGTACAAATTGAACAGTAGCTTGCAGAGGTAGATAGTGATCTCAGTGACGCTTCAACAATAGACAGAGATCATGATTCATGCAGTGAAAATGATGAGGGTAACGAGCCGAAGAAACGGAATCGCTGTTCTCTTTGACCGTCATCAAAGGTCAATAAATATAACACAGTCTGCTGTCAGTGCAACAAAACTGTTTGCAAAACCCACAGTTAGTAAAAGTGTATTGTAATAAGTGCGTAGAGTCTGAATAAATTACATCCCGTCCATAACTGCATAATTATTTGGCTAATTATAAACAGACAAAAAATTAAACATTTGCTGTATACCACTTTTGCATGCTTGCAAAGTTTATGAATTAAGTAGCATTCTTGTGTTTTTTCTGTCCCTATTATGTTTATACAAGTGCTAGCTCTTCATTTTGACCCGTGCCAATGAAACATTTCTAGTATTTTGAAAATTGAATCCCTTTTCAAATTGATCTCATCTAACCCATGTAAATATATACGAATTCAGAAATATGGTACTATAGACACACAAAATGAATTTAATTGAAGAAGTCTTTCAGTTACAATCCTTGAGGGAAGTTGTTTTAAGATTTATATCGATTTCTAGTTTCATTAAGTAAGAATTAATATGCCAAATTACAAAATTAATTTCTGGGTCTGCGGTGACCCGACAATACCGTTTACGTAACCAAAATCCATGATACCAGTTAAGGGTTAACTATCTATACAAACAGCCCCAATCAGGACGGTGTATTTCAAAAACAATATTTCTTTTTCTATCCGATTTTTCTTACCGCTTTTCTCTACTTGCCAATCATAATCTGGGTCTCATCAATCTTAGGAGGCGATATACATCGATCAATATGTCGATGTCCAATAAACCGCCTATGTAACATTACCTCATTGATTTTATCATAGCTTTCAGTTATTTTCAATATTCGCCGCATTTTGGAACTGTAGGGCGTAATTTCACTCGTGGAATAGTCCTATTAAATACCTCTCATGTTTCGGAAATTCTCACATAAATTCGCTCCTCGCTTCGGGAGTTGGGGATTTATCGACAAATTCCAAAGTACTCGTGGTATTACCTGTGGTAAAAGAATATAAACACTTTTTGTTTCGTTTGTGCGAAGTAGTTGGGGTAAAATAATTTTAATCTGACGAAAAACTCGTTCTTTTTGCACTTCAAATACGATTTAAACAAAAAGATATCATCGCGGGGCAGTATTGACTATCTTAATCCTCTACTGCCTTCAGCGACTAGTTTTATTCACTTTTACATAACCACGGCTCGACAATGAGTTATTCAGTCCCAAATTCGCCGTTTTTCTCTGTCCCTCAGCCCGTCTGCCCGTCCGTCTGTCCGTCCGTCTGTCCGTCCGTCTGCCCGTCCGTCTGTCCGTCCGTCTGCCCGTCCGTCCGTCTGCCTATCCGTCCGTCTGCCCGTCCGTCCGTCTGCCTATCCGTCCGTCTGCCCGTCCGTCCGTCTGCCTATCCGTCCGTCTGCCCGTCCGTCCGTCTGCCCATCCGTCCGTCTGCCCGTCCGTCCGTCTGCCCGCCCGTCGAGGTGGGTTGGTCCACGTCCTGACGGGGGGATGCAGAGAAGGCTCTCAAGTGTTCCTTTCTCCATTTTTTTTCATCTTCTTGCTTCTCATTTCATGTCATGTACGTTCTCTTCACTCCTTTTTCTTCCTCACTGGCCTTCTCTGTATGCTGAACGCCCACCCATGCGTTTGCCGTGCATGGCGACCCGTGTCGGAGGGAATGTGTGTCCTGGCAGTTGAGAGACCTGTTTGTTTCCCAACTAGTCCTGGTGCTACGTTTTTCTGGCTTGCACTAAGGGATACGTTTACGTATTTTGGGGAACATTCCTTGTAGGTGTCAATACACTCGCTTTGGCCTCGGACTCTTCTAGACGGGCGGTCGGGAGCTAACCCACTCCCGATCAATCGGCTCGGACTAGGTCTTGCACTGAACTCCAGGGTGAGCGGGGGGATCCACGGCGGTGCAGCGCTGTGACATTCCCCTACTATATCTTCGTGTCAGCCCTGGCACCCCAGTGGGGTGTCCCCTTGTTGGACTCCATGGTGGGTGGGGAGCACGGAGACGAATTTAAATCCATCTCATGGATACTCAACAACCCCCCCTGCCCTCTTCTGCAAGGAAGAGGAGATGTGACAGAACAGTTGATCTAAATAGCTTCTTCCTCCGGGAAGAAGATAAACCAAGAAAGCCTCGGTTTCTCTTGATGTCTTGCTCTGAAACTGAGAAAACTTTTAAAAGTGTTAGTGCGGTCCGCCTTGCGCGAGCAATTGAGGAGAATTTTGGAAAGCTTCAAGCGGTCGTGCGACAGAGAAATGGTACAATTCTCTTTGAAGCGCGCACCGACGAACAAATAGACAAAATTTTAAAAACTAAGCAGATTGCCGGCCTCCAAGTGGAAGTGACCACTCACCCTACCCTTAACCTATGTAAGGGAGTGGTCAACCATGAAGACTTTGCGTCTGAAAACGAGGATGAACTTCTTTCCTTTTTCAAGAGCTACGGTGTAACGGAGGTGTATAGGATCAGGAGGAAGGAGAATGGGAAAGAGATCCCCACTTCCACCCTGATCCTGACGTTTAATCTCCCTTCTCTCCCAGAGTACGTTAGCTGTGGTTATTATAACCTTCGCGTGCGGCAGTATGTGCCGAATCCCCTGCGCTGCTTTAAGTGTGAGAGGTTCGGTCATACTCAACAAAGGTGCATGGCGGTAAGCCCTGCATGCGCAAAGTGCGGTAATTCCGCGCATGATCCCAACCCTTGTACATCACCAGCCCGATGTGTAAATTGTGAAGGAGACCATGCGGCCAACTCCAACAAGTGCCCCACATATCTGAGAGAGAGGGAGATTCAAAGGATTAGGGTGACGGAGAAGGTATCTTTTCCGGAAGCGAAACGCCGATACCTGGTGAAGAACCCTGTGGATCTCAGGCGTTCTTTCTCTAGCACTCTGGCGAACACGGTCAAAGCGACGAGTATTAAGTCTTCCCTTGCTACTCCCCCAGTAGCGAACTTCTGTTGCCAGGTATCCCCAGTGGACTTCCCTGAGGAGACATCGCCTCTGCAAGGTGGGAAAATAATAATTCCCACAAAATACAAAACACCACCCAAGAAGGAAAAACAAAGACAGAACACGAATCCACTTCTCAGGCGCGCAAGAAGGCTGATGTCACACGGCCTTCTGGCCTGGACAAAAATGTTGATAGATCCTCCAAACTTCGACCACCTATCCCGACTCTTGAGACTCGCTCTGAGCGATCTATAAGTCTGTCCAGCAGTGGTCAGGATGAGTCTGCCTCGGAAGAAACTTCAGCCGGGGTGGACACTCGCTCCTTCGGACGGCAGAGGCGGAAAAAAGAAAAGAAGAAAACTTCCTAACTTCTTAAACAACGGCTCTCCTATCCTGGAATCTGAACGGATTTTCCCTCCGACGGGACGAACTAACACAACTACCATGGCTGTAATGTCATGGAACGCAAACGGTTTCTCCTCGCGACGGGACGACCTTAAACTCTTGTTGTCCCGTCACAATCCTCTGGTGATTTGTCTTCAAGAGACTCACCTTACCCCACTTCGTCCTCTATCTTTTCGGGGATTTTCTTCGTACAGGTTTGATGTGGATGATGGTCTCCGCGCTCATGGCGGAGTTGCTTCACTGGTGCATGATTCGCTGCTATCTACAGAGGTACCTCTTCAGACTGACTTTCAAACAGTATGTGTGCAGGTGCACCTCCCATCCCTCACACTTACTGTGTGCGACATCTATATCCCTCCAGGTCTGACTATATCAGCAGACGAACTCTTAGGGTTGATAAATCAACTGCCTTCTCCATTTATGATAGTCGGCGATGTGAATGCCCACAGTCCTCTCTGGGGCTCTTCCCGCACATGTCCGAGAGGCAGTATCTTTGAATCAGTAATAGACACAGCGGATTTGGTTATTCTGAACTCTGGTGAAGCAACTCATTTTGCCGTCGCCACAAACTCGAGCACGTGTATCGATTTAGTTCTTTGCAGCCCTTCTCTTTCAACCGACCTGCAATGGTCCATCCAAGACGACCTATACGGTAGCGACCACTATCCCATTATCGTCCACATTGATAGACTTGAGCGTGGTTTAGCGCGCCCCCCTCAATGGTGTGTCCTTCGTGCCGACTGGCCGACATTCCAAGCGAATGTGAATCTATCAGAGGGTGATTTTGTCAGTGTGGAGGATATGGCAGCTCATTTTAACACTGCAATATTGCAAGCCGCGGGCACTGCAATCCCCAAGTCGACCGGTAATTCGCGACACCCCTTCGTCCCGTGGTGGAACTTGGATTGCTCAAGGGCTGTCGGTGCTCGGAAGAAAGCGTTGGCTCGACTTAAACATTATCCAACAGTGGATAACCTTATTGAGTACAAGAGGTGCAGAGCTAAGGCGAGGAGAACCATATTAGAAAGCAAGAATGCATCATGGAAGGCATACGTGTCCTCCTTGAATTGCCACACGCCACCACGTCTAGTATGGAGGAAGGTGCGTCAAATTAAAGGGTATCCTTCCTCATACTCAGTGCCAGGTCTTAGAAAAAATGGTCAAATAATCACAGATCGAGACGCCGTTGTAGAGGAACTTGCCACTCACTATGAGATGTCGAGTTCGACAAACTACTCTCCAAGCTTCCTTTCGTTTAAAGAAAGAATGGAAAATCGCGCTTTGGATTTTTCGAGCAGAGCACATGAGGATTATAATACCCCTTTCTCTATGTATGAAATGCGTTCTGCTCTGAAGCTTGCCAAAAGAACCACTCCAGGTCCAGATGGAATCCATAACTTAATGTTGCAACATCTTCCCGAAGCGGCCATGGAATTTCTTCTCCGGCTCTATAACCGTATCTGGGAAGAGCATACTACTCCTACCATGTGGCGAGAAGCTATCATCGTCCCAGTTCCCAAAGTAGGGAAAGATCGATCACTGCCATCAAGTTATCGACCTATTTCCCTCACAAGTTGTGTATGCAAAGTCCTGGAACGCATGGTGAATCAGCGTCTAGCCTGGACCTTGGAGCATAAAAATCTGTTGACGCCAATCCAAAGCGGGTTTAGACGAAACCGGTCCACCTTGGACCACCTCGTTTCGCTGGCAACAGCTATCTCTACATCGTTCGTCTTGAAACAACATCTAGTGGCTATATTATTTGATATAGAAAAGGCCTACGACACCACCTGGAGGTACGGCATTCTGCAAACCCTGCACTCTTGGGGATTTAGGGGGAAGCTTCCACTATTCCTCCAAAACTTCCTTTTGGATAGATCCTTCCGTGTTCGTGTGGGTGATAGACTTTCTCGTAGTCACCCACTTGAAAATGGTATCCCCCAAGGATCAGTTCTGAGTGTCACTCTGTTTGCCATCGCCATCAATGGTATAGCGTCGACCGTACGAGAACCTGTTAAGGCATCGTTATTTGTGGATGACTTCGCCATCTTCTGTTCCTCCAGCA